>CM076571.1:480977316-481146916 GCA_034641835.2 Pinus albicaulis
CTGTGTCTTACAAACAATTCTGAAGGGGAGATCTACACAAAAGAGTTAGGGCATTTAAGATAGAGCAGGAAATAAATTTTTTTCATTTTTTCATCGGATGAGCCAATTCACAATGTTGGATGAAAGAACAATCTATCCAACTGCAGGATGTTGTCACCAGTAGAACTAACCCTAATAGATAAAGCAGAAAATAACCCTAATAGATAAAGCAGAAAATAACATATCAGACTGATATGTTAAACCAACAAGGTAGATATTTTAAAAATAAGGAAGAAATAACCACACATGCTTTTTATTGATAAAGACAACTTCTTCTTTCTTATTAACATTTCAGCAACTGCAGTTGCATTTTCTTTACAACTTGCATTAGAGAAATCATTAATTTTGTGCTTTCCGTGCATGAGCATTTCCATGCATAGACACCCATGGAAAATATATGGCACCAAATAAAAGGACATTTTTACATTGATTTCCCATGCAAGCAACCAAAAATACAATAATAACAAGAAAGCAAATATTGCCTAAAGCTATGACCTCATTAATGTCCTTGAATCAAATGGAGAAAAGTTTAACTCATAACGATTTCCTAAATCATGAGGCCATTCATGCCCTTTTATCAAAATGAATCAGAACCTCATGACATCCGATCAAGCAACAATTGCCAAGAAAGGGAAAGCAAGAGCGCAAATTCACCAAAATACCACAATCAACCAAATTGACCAATACCTCATAAAAATATTCTGGATTCACGCAATGCTATTCACCAAGATTCCAATTGCAGTGGGGCAGAAACCGCACGGTCTAGTACTGACATTCCGCTTGACAGAATCATATGTTAGTACAAACTCAAAAACCACTTTGAACTACGGACTCATACAGCACTAACAGATCTTTTCAATTTCTCTGACTTTGATTTCTTGGTTATAGCCTCAACACCGTTGGCCACTGCCTCACCCTGCAATCCTACTGACTTACTTTTCTTTTTGTGAGAACCCTCCTTTGGTACCCTATCATCAACACCTTGACCATCCAAAGAGCCTTTTATGCCCTTAGAAGTTAAGACTTTATTCCTCTTTGAACCTGCGGTTTTTTCTGCATCGGCAATTCTCTTCTTACTTGAAATCCTGCCTGTTATTTCATTTTCCTCGTCTGAAGAATCAACATCCTTCACTCTGTCTCCCGTGGAGTCCAGCAAATCAACTTCGTTGCCGTCCTCACGGCCAAAGAACCCATCAGAAAAATCTCCCAACATATTATCCATGTATCGAACATCGCGAATCTGTCCCTTCTTGAAAGTTCTCTTCTCAACATCTTGATCACGCACTTCTCTCTTCTCTGGTCTATCCGTTTGCGATTCCTTTTTGACAACTTCAATTCTAAGGGGCATTTCGGGAATAGATTGGTAAAGTGGAAGTGCCAAAGACTCCAAGGATTTCAGATGTAAAGACCTTATGTTATTCCACTTTTTGGGAATCACTGATGCGAGACCATCGATCACAACAACAACATTCTCTACAATATCATCCCTTGTTTCAGAAACCCTAGCAACTTTAATAACACAACAAGAACCCTTCCCAAGGTAGAAAAAAGCCGAACTGCAGGCTGACTCGATCTGTCCCCTCCATTGCGTACGGGTTAAATCCACAGGGATGGGATGCTTTTTCTTCTTAAAAAATGCTCTCCCCAATAATATGGGGAGTAGAGGAACCACAGATTTATCGGCTAAGAATAGATCAAAAGAGGCACAAAGCTTTCTCTTGGCTTCAAATGGCTTATAATCAGTCTTGAGCTTTGAGTATTTCAAGACTTTTGAAATCGCTGAACCCTCCTCCTTAACCTTGTTCTTGGCTACCTCGGCACTACCACTTTTTCTGTCATTGATAATCAAACAGACCTCCTGGCTCCCATCCAAAGAAAACAACGGATGAGGTATTCGGATTTTGTAAGGATTGATCATTTCCCTATCAGGGATCCTTTTCAGCGTAACGACCAAATACAGCAGCTCATCATGTTCCAGAAGCTGGGGTTTCTAATGCTTTGTCTTAGACTTGACCCATTTCAAAAGGGCGTCCACTCCTTTTTCCACCCTTTCATGGTTTAATCCAGAGGGGACTTCGGCTTTGCTCTTTGTATTAGCCATGGAAATTGAGGCAGAGAAAATTTGCTGAAGGAAAACTAAAATTAAAACTTACCAACAGTGCCCATCAGGCAACCTGAAGGATGTGAATCCGTCTTGCCTCAAAGCCTTCCCAAATCTATAAAGCCGCGAAAACAAATCTGTGTTAGATAGAGAGAGGATGATGTGGTGCTTGCCGGCATATATTTGATGCTGGCCAGGATCAGTAGAAGGAAGAGGTATTTTTTCACAAGATTTAGATGCTGGATCATACAAATAGTAGTTACCTCCATCCGGAATTGCTTCTCACCTCCTTCAGGTCTCTCCAATTTCTTGACAGCTATTGGGATGGACCCTGCGAGGGTACCTTGTAAACAGTTCCAAATCCTCCACTCCCCAGCTTCTCATTAAAATTCCTGGTCGCAATATGCAGCTCCTTATGGAGGCTCCCCTCCTTATACAGAAAACTTTCAACCCCACTGGACCTTCAGTAATTTCTGCAGGCGCTGAAACGGAATGAAAGCAGTCGAGGCCGAACACATGAAAACCGAGCTAAGAAGAATGCATTTAACCATAGCTGTTGCTGTCAGGTTTCAGCATTAAGGAGACGTTCTTGTCACGCTTCAGCATTATGCGAGCATTAACCAGACGCATGTGAGCTCGTAAGTCCATATCTCAGCAATTAATTTGTAGAGTGCGAGGTGGAAGAGACAATATGCGAGCAATTAATTTGGAGAGTACGCGGAACTGTGAACTGGTAAGTCCATTTCTCAGCAGCACGCCCTGGTAAATCGTGAAAGTGCGACGTGGAAGAGCCAGCAAGTGAAACTGTGTGGCAAATAGCGTGAGGTGGAAGAATCAGCAGCCGAAACAACTGCGTGGCAAATAGCGGGAGGTCGAACAGTCAGCAGGCAAATGTCAAATTTTCAGTGGCTGGAAGGGTGATGAGAACGCGCTCTCATTGGCTCCAGCGAATAGTCACATTCGGCTAAAGTCGGCAAAGGGAACGCCTTTCGACGTAAAAATGAAGACTAATAGGCAAAAATCTACCTATGATTAACACTTATTTTTTAACATGAGCTAAAAATAAAAAATCAAGCAACGAAATCAAATCAAAACGGATAAGTTCACGGGTTCTAGAGAACGATACTCGACGGTGACTCTCATAAAGAAAGCTCATTGGAGATGTCCAGCTATCTTTAGACGAGCGGGTGATGGGACAATGGCGGCGGCAGGGATGGAATTCCGCGCACCAATTGGATTTTTCACTATATACGAATTCAGCACACCCATTGTGAAATTCGAACCCTTTTTCCAGTTGTCTTTAACGATATTTTAAAATTTTTTTGATTTATTTGATTTGAGGCTATTAATTGAGCTGAGAATAGACTTCTTTTACTCTGCATGCATCAAGATGAGACGAAGCGTCATTTACTGAAGGGGGTTTTTATCTTTTACATCAAGATTCGACTCTTTTGATGAGAATAGCAGTAGTCGGTCGCAGATTCTCTCTCATCGACGCCGGATACTCTCTGAAGAATAGCAGATCCATGACCATGCAAGCGGTGGTATAGTTGTTGAGTATACATATGAAGTGAGCAGGCGCAAAAATTGCGGTGGCGGGAGGCATTAAGCCATTCCAGATGGAAATTCTTCTTTTATATTCACTATTACTATTATTACTGTTTTGCCACTTAAAGTTGCATGAAACTTTGTTGGTTTAAGGCCGGCAAGGTGAAATTCACTAAAGATTTGTTAAAGTTTTGACGGTTTTGTGGTGTAAGGCTTTGTCTTATGTAATTTCGATGTTACAGTTTTAACAAAATCATAAACTAGCAATTGCACCATATGTTGCAAAGGAAACGTTGTAAAGCAATAACAAAGGAAATAGTAGTATAGAGTAAATTGAGTTTTAAGGTGGTGAAGGAGTTGGAGCTGAAGAATATGCATCATTTTGGGAAGGCTTTGGTAGCTAGATGCATATGGAGGCTCATTTCAAATAAGGGTCTATGAAGCTAAGTTATCCTCTAAAAGTACAATGAACCTAATTCATTAGAAGACCTTCCAAGAATACTCATAATATAATTTGTTGATATGTTGGAAGGCCATTGTAGGGTTGGAAATGGAGAAGATTATAAAGTCCTTGAAAACAACTATAACTTAGATTATACAACCTCCCTAGAATCCTATTGGTTGCTTCCGGTACATACAATACAACACTATGTGACTTATTCCCAATGGTAGACCAACGATATTTGGACAGTGCATTGACCCTAACACAATATGAAACTCAGTTTTTATAGATAGCTTTACTTATGATTCGATAAAAGATACAAGAAAGTATGTAGAAAAGGCTATCGTATATTGATGTTACTGCCAAGATGAGGTCTTTCTACAAAAGGAAGTAAGTCATCCATAAACAATTGTTAATAAATGCGAACAGGGAGAGATGGATGGGCATAAACTCCGCACTCTTAGTCCGTATCACCAATTTCTGTCCACGTTCAAGAATAGAGTACTTGTCAAGGGGAATTTGATTCAAATATTATATTATAAATTCCACTGTTGAATGTAACAATGCCGTGAAATATACTTACAATGATGGAAAGTGGAGAAGCATACATAATCAAGGTGACGATCATTCCAAAAGTCCCTACCAGCGTTTTTCTACCCTTGTGATCATGAAGAGTAAGCTGAGAAACTGTTGCTATGGAGGAAAACACCATCATCATACCTAGGAGTATTGTCCCCATTGCTAACTGAACAACAAACAATTAATTCAATATATTCAAGTCAGTCTTCATTTCAACTATTTGTTATATGTTACTTATAAACTAGATAATGAGAAAAGAAAAAAGTATATTAATGAAGTTTTAACTAAGTTAAGATAACATTATTTCTTACTATTATTTCTTAGCAATTGCACCATATGTTGCAAAAGAAATGCCGTAAGGAAATAGCATAGGAAAGAGTAGCCTATAAGAAATAAGTTGTTGCAGAGAAGGATCCATCGTGAATGTAGAAATTTGAATAAATGTTAAATTATTCACCGAGATTATCTTGATCACACACTATTTGAGCTTCATGCATAATACATAACCTCTTCTACTATTGATCATCAATTTTGCGGAAATATAAACAATCGCATGTGCACATTAAAACCATAAACAATCACACATATAAACACAGTATTTATGGGAAAGCTTAAAGCTGAAAACCCCCAACTATCTGTATATTATAATGATAGAGATCATGTAACAATCATTTTACAAACTCCTCACAAGCTCTCAGTACAATCTCCAATTGTTACACACTACACAAGCTCAGATCATAAAAAACACATGCTCCAATCTGCTCCACCTGTTAGCCTGCCTCTATTGCGAAATCCCATATGGATAATATCAAGATCCAGGTTCAAATCCCACTGGTATGTACTGCGCAATCCTCATTGGCATCTCCATCAATGTGTGGTGCAAACTCATGCACTAGTATAGTCACAACTGATAGTCACACTGCTCTTTCACCTACCTCTTCACTGGTCTCCAGCGTATGCACTAAAGTTAAGCTGATGTATTCTTTAGTTGATTAATGAGTTAATAATTAGTGAATTAATTAATAATTAATTCACACCACTCTCACTAATTGTATCAATCAGTTAGACTAGATACAACTAGCTCAACTAAGTTAAATTGAACACAACTCCATTAACTGTCTCATCAACTCCACCAAACTCTGTCACATGAGTTCTAAATGAAGTCAACCATGCAATAGCTCCACTAAACCCTAGGAATAGCATAATTCCTTCTGTCAGCTACATGTGCCACATACGTGACTCGAACTGAAGTGCTCCAAGAGGATAAGATAATGTTTAGAGTCCAAATATTATTAAGAGCTAATAATATTCGACATATCTATTTTTAGACTGGCAATCTAAAAATAGATTCCGCCCAGTACGTCTAAAAGTATAAGTCCATCTATATTTTTTGACTTGACCAACCATCCACAAATAGCATCCTGCAACTCATAGAACATGATCCATATGTCTAAAAATAGACATAGTCTAAAAATAGACTTTGCGCCAAAAATACCCTGCGTACCCACTTAGTGAAGGCGACTCTTTTCACTAAGCTCATCATCTTGTTGCAATCTCAACACTCCCTCTCAACAAGATATGGATTATCTGCAACCCCTATCCTGCCCTGTGGTATTCGAATTTGCTCCTGGTGAGCGCCTTCGTCAAGATATTACCATCCTGATCCTCCATAGGAATGTATGAAAGTAACACGATTCTCCACTGCACACAATCTCTGATATGATTATACTGAATGTCAATGTGTTTAGATCTATCATGAAATACTGGATTAACCGAGATTTATATGTAACTCTGATTATCATAATAAATCACAGTAGGCTCTAAGTGTGAACTGAACAACCCGACCAGGATCTTCCTCATCCATATAGCCTCGCATGCAGCCAAAATCACTGCCATATACTCGGCCTTTGTTGAACTGAGTGCCACGGATCTCTGCTTCTTGCTGTACCAAGAAACTGTTGTCGACCCGATACTGAAAATCCCTCCAGATGTGCTCTTTACGTAGTTGGGCTCCCTACCCAATGCATCAGTGAAGCCACACACGGCTTCACCTCATCGGCTCTCGTACCACAATCCATATCTGATGTGCCTACGAGATAACGCAATACATGCTTCCCCGCCTTCCAAAAGATCTTGGTAAACCTTGCATAGCTTTTGAAAGATGGTTAATTGCATAACATCTGCCTCATCGGGTCGTGTATTGACCGGATACATAAACGACCCCAAGCGTAATTAGCAGTGGCATCCACTACCTCTTGCCGAAGTAGCATCCTCCTTCCTCCAACCACCGGGAAGAGGAGTATCAGGGCTTGCGGCCATGCATGTTGAATTCTCCAATATCTCCGGGCATACTTACCTGAAAGCAAAACGAGTCCACCAGCACTTGTTTGCCAAATTTCCAATCCCAGGAAATAGAAGAAGAGCCCCATTATACATCTCAAACTCTTTTGCAAGATCATCCTTGCATGAGAGTATCAACAGCTCATCACCTGTCAAAATCAAATCATCTACATAAAGTACAATGATCAGCAACTTACCCTCCACCACTATCTAGTATAGGTTCGGATCCGCCTCACTCTTGGAGAATCCAAGTCCAGTGAAATAACTATTTATTCGTGTGTACCAAGCACGAGGTGCTTGTTTCAACCCATACAGCGCTCTCTTGAGCCTGCACACATGTGACTCGCTGCTGAAGATCTCAAAACCTTTGGGCTACTCTATGTACACCTCCTCCTCAATGACTCCATTGAGGAACAGAGTCTTCACATCCATCTGATGAATGTGCCACCCCATCTGCACTGAGAGAGCAAGAATCGTCCGTATGGAAGAATACCTTGCGACAGGTGCAAAGGTCTCCTCATAATCGATCCCCTCAATCTGTGAAAAGCCTCGGGCAACAAATGTTGCCTTGTACTTCTCTACACTCCCATCAGCTGCCTGCTTCACTTTGTAGATCCATCTCGAACCTACCACTGATTTCCCCTCCGACCTTGGGACAATCTCCCATGCACTGTTTCTGACAATCGAATCATACTCTTCCACCATGGCATCTACCCATGCGGGGTCCTCCACAGCTTCCTCGAAAGAGGATGGCTCTGTCGTGACACAATTTCTCACAAGAGCCATGTATCCGGTGTACCGATCCGGTGACTGTCTCTATCTGTGCTGTACTGTAGGTGGTCCTACAACCTTCTCTGCATCTTGAGCCAGTCGCTCAGCTTCTGTAGTGCACTTGAGCCCTCTGATGGTTGGTGCTGCATGAGTGGTATCTTCCACTCCATGAAATTCCTCTTGTGGCTGATCCACATCCTGAAGCTCATCCTTAGGAACTAATAGCTCCTCATCTGCATGCAAGTGTGGCTCCCTCTCAAGCAAACACTTCATGGCTTTCTCCTCCTGAAATTTGATATCCCGTCGCACAATAGTCTTGCGGCCGTACGAAATACATCGATAGTTATGGGCATATCGGTGTACCCCTGAAATATCCAACCTCCCGCATGATCGGCTCAGCTTCTTCCTAGCATCATGCGTCCCATGAATGTAAATAGGTGAACCAAAAATCTCAAATGGGAAATATCGGGCCTCTTACGAGAAAACCTCCTCGGGTGTACTCATGCCAAGTATCTTGTGAGGACAACGGTTCTACACATATACTGTAGTATTGCATGCCTCCGCCCACAAGTGAATGGGTAGGCCCTGATCATGCAACATCGCCCGTGCAACACCCACGATCGTTCTATTCTTTCACTCAGCAACCTCGTTCTGCTGTGGGTTACGAGGTGCTATGAGCTCTCTTTGAATTACTTTTGTGCTGCAAAAGTCCTTAAATTTTCCAGAGATGAATTCACCACCATTGTTGCTCCTTAGAGCCTTCACCTGCTTCCTCGATTCTTTCTCAACCAGTGCCTTGAACTCACAGAACTTTGAGTATGTCTCACACTTCTTCTGCATGAAGAAGATCCAGCACTTGCGAGAAAAATCATCAACAAATATCACATAATACCTGTGCTTTGCTGTCGAAGCTAATGAGAAAGGTCCACCCACGTCTGTGTGAATTCTCTCAAGGATCGTCGTGGCACGACTATCCTTCTGGTGAAAGGTGGCTTTCATGAATTTTCCCAAGGTACACCTCTTGCACTGATCTGACTGCGCAAGAGTGCCTTTAGGAAGCCCAGTAGAAATCTACTGCAGTATCTTCAAAGCTCCATGGTGAAGGTGGCCCAATCTCCGGTGCCACAACTCGCCATCATCCCGGCTCACCACTCCTTCTGCCTTGCCTGCCATTGTTGTGCAGCCATCTACCTGCAATTGATAAAGGTTCTTAACTCGAACCCCTATCCTCCAGGTCTCACCAGTTGCCTTACTGCGCAGGAAAGCCTTTCCCTTGCTAAAGACAACATCATATCCCTTGTCTTCTAACATCGCCACAGAGATAAGATTCTTCTTCAATCTTGGAACATGCATCACTTCCTTCAATACGAAGGGTTTACCAGACTCCCTCTCAAATGAAATGGTACCGATACCGGTCACACTGTATCTACCATCATCGCCCATCTCGATGTGCACTCCAAGATCTTTCTCATCCAGATCAGTAAACAAATATTTGTCTCTGGTCATGTGAAAAGACGCACCACCGTCCGAAACCACACCGAAACCCATCACACTTGGAGTGCCAAGCATGTGATCGCAAAAAATTCAAATTTCAAACTCGCGAGGCTAAGGCCTAATTAACCCAGACCAAGAGCCTGCTTATTTTTCTTCTCACACAATTTGTGGCATAATGTCTCGTGTTGGTGACAAGAAAGCACTTCACCTTGGACATGTCCCCGCTTCTTGCCTTTCTCGCACTGCATCGAGAAGCTTTCTTGCTCTTCCCCTTCTTTGCTTTGGCAACCAAAGCGCAATTCTCTTCATCAGAGTTCCTTGATGAAGATCTGTCCCTGGTACTCCGCCTTATCTCCTCTTGCACAAGATCTGACCAAAGTTGCTCCCATCCTGGCAATTTCTCCCGACCATTGACAGAGTCCTAATAGGAGTGCCAACTCTTCGGAAGCCCAAGGAGAGCCAAGCTCACCAGGTCCTCATCATCAACAGTCACCCCCACACTTCCCAGCTCATCCCTGCATTGGATGAACTTTGTGAGGTACTTGGGCATACTGTCACCTTTCTCCATCTTTATGTTTCTGAGTTTATCCTTGAGCGCCAACTTCCTCTGGTCGCTCTTGCTTTGGAATAAATCTGTCAAGGATTTCCACATCAAGAATGGAGAAGCCTTACCATAAAGGCTGGATATTATGTGATCCTTCACGCCCTCCAATAGAATCCTTCGACACTTTGTTGTCTTCTTTTGCCATGCATCAAGTACGGTAGCATCACTAGAAGGAGGCTTTGGAATTTTTGCATCTATGAACTCCTTCAACCCATTGTCATCTAGCACCGCCTCCATCTTGTCCTTCCATGCAACATAATTCGAGCTGCCCTCAAGGGCATAGTCCAATCGCAATCCGTTGAAAGAAATCTCAACTTCGACACCAAGAAAACGCTGTTGCAAATTCGAATTCCACCAGCACAAAACTCAACCGCTTCAATGTTTTGCAATTGCTCCAATGATAAATATCGCTTTGATACCATGTATAAATTTGAATAATTGTTAAATTATTCACCGAGATTATCCTGATCACACACTATTTGAGCTTCATGCATAATACATAACCTCTTCTACTATTGATCATCAATTTTGCGGAAATATAAACAATCGCATGCTCACAGTAAAACCATAAACAATCACACATATAAACACAATATTTATGGGAAAGCTTAAAGTTGAAAACCCCCAACTATCTGTATATTATAATGATAGAGATCATGTAACAATCATTGTACAAACTCCTCACAAGCTCTCAGTACAATCTACAATTGTTACACACTACACAAGCTCAGATTATACAAAACACATGCTCCAATCTGCTCCACCTGTTAGCCTGCCTCTACTGCACAATCCCATATGGATAATACCAAGATCCAGGTTCAAATCCCACTGGTATGTACTGCACAATCCTCATTGGCATCTCCATCAATGTGTGGTGCAAACTCATGCACCAGTATAGTCACAACTAATAGTCACACTGCTCTTTCACCTACCTCTTCACTGGTCTCCACTGAAACTGCCCATGCACTGAAGTTAACTGATGTATTCTTTAGTTGATTAATGAGTTAATAATTAATGAATTAATTAATAATTAATTCACACCACTCTCACTAATTGTATTAATCAGTTTGACTAGATGCAACTAGCTCAACTAAGTTAAACTGAACACAATTCCATTAACTGTCTCATCAACTCCACCAAACTCTGTCACATGAGTTCTAACTGAAGTCAACCATGCAATAGCTCCACTAAACCCTAGGAATAGCGTAATTCCTTCTGTCAGTTGCATGTGCCACATCCGTGACTCGAACTGAAGTGCTCCAAGAGAATAAGATAATGTTTAGAGTCCAAATATTATTAAGAGCTAATAATATTCGACATATCTATTTTTAGACTGGCAATCTAAAAATAGATTCCGCCCAGTACATCTAAAAATAGAAGTCCATCTATATTTTTTGACTTGACCAACCATCCACAAATAGCATCCTGCAACTCATAGAACATGATCCATATGTCTAAAAATAGACATAGTCTAAAAATAGACTTTGCGCCAAAAATACCCTACGGGCCCACTTAGTGAAGGCGACTCTTTTCACTAAGCTCATCATCTTGTTGCAATCTCAACAGTGAAGGAATGAAAGGAAAATTTTGCTTACATTGAAGCAGGTGATGGAGGTTTCAAAGATATTGATTATAAGAGTTATCGACCAGAAAATTTTGTTATAGATATTGAAATAAGCAATCGTGGGTGAAAACATATATGTAAACCAACATAATGAAAAAAGTTGTTGCAGAGAAGGAGCCATAGTGAAGGAATGAAAGGCATATTTTTCTTCCATGGAAGCAGGTGATGGAGGTTTCAAAGATATTGATTATAACAGCTATCAACCAGAAAATTTTGTTATAGATATTGAAATAGGTATTTGTGGGTGAAAACATATATGTAAACCAAAATAATTTGTTCACATATAGTTATAGATATTGAAATAGAAAATTGGGGTGAAAATCCTTTGGTGATTAATAATCCTCGAAACAAGCATGAAATGAGCATGTAACTCAAACAAGATATTTTAAATACATTCAAGTATAATATATCTAGCATAGATATAAATAAAGATAATTTTTATTAACAAAAATAGAATTTACTCCAAATTCATCTACATATCTCGCCAAGTGCATGTTTGTCCTTTCATTTTTCACTTTTTTTCACTTTTTTTTTTTTTACTTCATTTCCATCAACATGTCCAGATACATCACCCCAATAGGGGAAGGGAATTGAACCTGTGACCAGTGCTATAACATCCCGCCTCATCACCATTTAACCAAGACCCCATAGACACATAATCATATTTTTAAATATATAATTGAGTTTCATTTATTAAAAAAAAAAGACAATATTAAGAACCTCCGAAAATTATAAAAGGTAATTGACATGGAAATAAAAAAATATCCTCATGAAAACATACAAATGTTAATCTTAAATTAATCATTAAAAAAATAAAAAGAGATAATAGATTTACAAGTTATATCATTAACAAAATTCCACTTTCACAATCAAATTTCAAAACTATAACAAAACATATTACTAATAATGGGTGGTGCAGATGTCATCGACATGACATTTATGTATATTACTCTAAAATATATTTCTTTTAATATAACTAACATTCTTATAATCTTTATATTATAATTAAATATTTAAAAATTTGTTTCTTGTATCAACATTATATTAACAATAATATTAAGAGTATACTAAAAATATAGGGAGTCGGTTCATATTTAAGGGAAGTTGATTTTATTCTTAATGCTAGTCAAAACTAAAAAGTAATTTTAGTTTTTATTTTTTAGATAAAGATGGACCATTTTCTTGTAGTATTTTATAATTTTATAATTTTCTTGCTCTTCTTTGCACCAAAAAACTCCTTAAAAAAAAATGTAATAATAATTTTAATATTACTAGTGTATTGCAAGATGTCATCTTCATGTATTCCCTAAAGATTTTGGCATATTTGTCAATTTTTGCTTTTGGAATCCTCTTGCCATCTACATTTTTTTATCTTATTTTTTGCAATATTTATTTAACCATAGCCATACAAGCAATGAAAAGGCTCAATTTTATGAAAAATATACTATAAAATATATTTCTATTAATATATCTTAAAAATTTATAATAAAAATAAATTAAATAACTAAATATTTAACCATAACCATAAAATTCAATAAGTGAGTGAATTTTATGAAAATAATACTATAAAATATATTTCTTTTAATATATCTTAAAAATTTATAATAAAAATAAATTTAATAACTAACATTCTTATAATCTTTGTATTATAATTAAATATTTAAAAATTTGTTTCTTCTATCAATACTATACTAACAGTAAAAATAAATTTTTTAATAAATTAATATTATGATATTAGATTTTTTAAAATACTCACAAATAATTAATTAAATATATTTTATTAAAATTTTAAAATAAATTAATATTTAGATGTATTTTTTTATATTTAATATTTTTATAAATAGTATTGTTTATGATGAGAAAGTTATTCTGAAATTTTTTTATAATAATAATAATTATAATTTTTGAAAATTTATTTTCTTATAAAAAATAATCATAATTCTTAATAAAATGATACCACTAATAATTTATATTAAGAATAATAATGTTTTATAATTATTTTTAAATTTAATTTTTAATAATATTTTTAATTTATATTTAATAATAATTTTAATAATATTTATATTTAAGTGTTATATTTTTTTAATTAAATAAAAAACACTATTTTTTTATTAATATTTTTTTTATAAATTTTTATTATAATTAGAAAATTATAGATATTTCATTTTTATTTTTATTTAGAAATATAACCCTTTTTTGTTACTTCATAAAACCAAAAAAAATTCATAAAAATATATAAATTACAAAATTGGAAATATTGAACTTTTTCAAATATATAACTAAAAAAAGTTATTTAATAGACAATAATTTCAGAAGGATCTGATGAAAAAAATGATCGGTAACCTGAACTCTCACAAATGATCTATAACTTTGTATAACCCTCCGCGCACCTTACCCACGCCGGCAGGCAAGCTCAGCGTGGCAAGAAGCTCATATTTAATGTTTTTATAAATAATGTTTTATAATCTTAATTTTTTTATAGTTATATAGTCTTAGATTTATTACATGTGAAGCTTGTAGTTTTAAAAAACATGTGAAGCTTGTAGTTTTAAAAATTTTATTTTTCCAGTTAAGAAATCACAAGTTAAATTATGTAGAGAGAGAAAAATGTTTTACAATGAAACTAATTTAACGAGATTTCCATGCTGCTCTGGCCAGATAAGTTACTTATTTACATTAAAAAAATTACATAATCAATTGAAAAAGCCACGTCAATTACTTATCTTCATTCAAAAGAATTACATAATCAATTGATACGTGTATTCCACGTATAAGAAAATGACTTTAATGCAAAAAAATGTCACCATGAAATAAATTGATCAACGAAATATTTCTCAAAGCAGTAGGAGCGTAAAGCTGATAGAGTCAAATCTGTCTCATGCAAGAAGATGTTGCTCTAGCGATCTCACTGGAAAGGAAGAAGATGAACAACTTGCCATTTCATCGGAATTACCTTCACCAGGCGGCACACCAGCGAGAGAGAACTGACTTCACCAAGCGGCACACCAGTGACAGAGTTGCTCCAGCGCTCTCACCTGAAGACGATGACCATTGTCGTTTCACCAAAACTTCCTTCACTAGGCGGCACACCAGCGAGAGAGGTTTTTCATTACGCAGGGGATATTTCATTTTCTACTGCACATCTTCTTGAATATTTCATTTTTTACTTGACATCTTCTTGAATTTATTTTTGTTCCTCTCTTTTCTCGATGTAATTCTCTTCTTTAAGTCTCTCCTGTTTTTTCTCCATCTTTGTCTTTGTATTGTGAGGAAGGGCTACATACAGGTTTTGCCCAAACTGTTAGTGTGGGTGACAAGGTGATTCATGAACAACATCTAATATCACTTTTTTAATAATGGGTGGTGTAGACGTCATCGACATGGCATTTATGTATATTGTGTTAGCATCTCCTGCATGGTTGTGGACATGATACTACCAAAGGAACAATACCGATAAAAAGCTGCATGTAGTAAAACCCACAGGATGCACAATGCCACAAATTATTTGCAGGCTCCTCCACATTTGGACTTCTTGGTTAATCGAGTGCATCTCTTAACCACTTCTGGGTTTATCTTCAGGCACTTTGGTCCGCATTTCCACGTTTGGTTGGCTGTTAGAATTTCTTTCGTCTGAATTGGGGATCTCTAATCCGTAAAAGGCTTATAATTGTATTATGAGTATGAATCATTAAAGGGAGTTCCTCAACACAGTAAGGCCATATAAAAGATCATTTAAATCCGTAAAAGACTTATAATTGTATTATGAGATCCTAAAATAAATTATTGTGACAAAGAGGACAATGGCCCCGAAACAATACTAATAAAAAGCTACATGCAGTAAAACCCACAGGATGCACAGTGTTGCAAATTATTTGCAGACTCCTCCACATTTGGACTTCTTGGTTAATCGAGTGCATCTCTTAACCACTTCTGGGTTTATCTTCAGGCACTTTGGTCCGCATTTCCATGTTTGATTGGATATTAGAATTTCTTTCGTCTAAATTGGGGATCTCTTTCAATCCAATCTCTGGGTCAAGTCGGTCGAGTACTTTCTGTTCTTCATGAATTTTTTTCTTCCAGTACATACAATACAACACTATCTGACTTATTCCCAATGGTAGACCAACAATATTTGGACACTGAATTGACCCTAACACAATATGAAACTCAGGTTTTATATACATCTTTACTTACGATTCGATAAAAGATACAAGAAAGTATGTAGAAAAGGCTGTTGTATATTGATGTTACCGCCAAGATGAGGTCTTTCTGCAAAAGGAAGTAAGTCATCCATAAACAACTATTAATAAATGCAAACAGGGAGAGATGGATGGGCATAAACTCCGCACTCTTAGTCAGTATCACCAATTTCTGTCTGCATTCAAGAATAGAGTACTCGTCAAGGGGCATTTGATTCAAATATTATATTATAAATTCCACTGTTGAATGTAACAACGCCGTGAAATATACTTACAATGATGGAAAGTGGAGAAGCATACATAAGCACGGTGACGATCATTCTCGAAGTCCCTACCAGCATTTTTCTACTCTTGTGATCATGAAGAGCAAGTTGAGAAACTGTTGCTATGGAGGCAAACACCATCATCATACCTAGGAGTATTGTCCCCATTGCTAACTGAACAACAAACAATTAATTCAATATATTCAATTCAGTCTTCGTTTCAGCTATTTTTTCGACATTTAGCAGTGTGTCTTATATAATGATGATTTTAGGAGAAGCTCTAAGATCATTTGTTCAACGTACACACTAAAGCTGATGGAGAAACTGATGAATATTACTAATGAGCTGATAAAAGAATATGAGACTTGAATCCTACCTTGGATTGGCATGGAGAAAATTTCAGATAGATAATAACGAACAGAAGCTCGAGAATGATTCCAACGCCATTGACAATCGGCACCAAGACGTTTTCCAAGCCCTTACTGATCAGGGATGAGCCATACCATGTTTAAATGAGACAATTTAGCAGAGCTATGGCATAGGGGAAGCCTAAGAAATCCTCTGTCGATCGATTGTCCCCATTGCTAACTGAACAACAAACAATTAATTCAATATATTCAAGTCAGTCTTCGTTTCAACTATTTGTTTGACATTTAGCAATGTGTCTTATATAATGATGATTTTAGGAGAAGCTCTAAGATCATTTGTTCAATGTACGCACTAAAGTTGATGGAGAAACTGATGAATATTACTAATGAGCTGATAAAAGAATATGAGACTTGAATCCTACCTTGGATTGGCGTGGAACAAATTTCAGATAGATAATAACGAACAGAAGCTCGAGAATGATTCCAACGCCTTTGAAAATCAGCACCAAGACTTTTTCCAAGCCCTTACTGATCATGGATGAGCCATACCATGTTTAAATAAGATAATTTAGCAGAGCTATGGCATAGGGGAAGCCTGAGAAATCCTTTATCAATCGTGGTCGTCCTGTTAAGTGGAAATGCCCACCTAAGAATTTTAAAGTAGTTTTCATAACTGAATAATCAATCAAAGGTTGAAATCATTTGAATCGTCTAACATGAACATCAACGGTACATAATGATACAGGTGGCACTTTAGGTGGGTTGTTTTCAAATAAGTACGCTTTACAGCGTAAAATTGTTTACTTTTGTTAAAATGAGAAGGTTTGCATTAAAAGCAAAAAAGCAGCATAGAGGACAATAGCGGACAGTGGAGAGAGAAGAGAGTAGCATAGAGGATAGGGACAGTGGGCAGAGCAACAAGCTTTCAGTGGTCAGATCAACAGATATTGAAGGGTTAAGCATAAAACAGAGGGTCCAATTTTGGGCAGAAACTTTGATTTCCCTTAATATCATCATGATAATGGGACAAGAATCTTTAGAACCCGTGGAAACAAATGATATATAACAAGTGAAAATAGTCTCATCAGCCAAAACTGGGAAGTGGGTTTGGGTCAATGCCAAACAATATCGAACCATTTTAAAACGGAGACTAGCTTGTCTAAAATGGGAGCAGAAAAGGAAAACAATAGTTGCAAAGGGAATGTACTCAGGTCCTTCGTAAGAAAAAACATTCAAACAAGTCCTCTTTGCAAGCATGTGGCAAAAATTTCAAAGGAAAAGGAAAAGTCATTGATGATTATGCCTTATATAGTCCCACATCCACACCTATCACTTGGTCATCTGATCTTTATATGAAAGAATTGTTAAATGTAAAAGAGAGATTGGAAGTAGTAGAACTTAAAGAGCTAGAAAGATATTGTACAATACATATAATACAGTTGAAAACTAGGCTTTAGTAGAAATCAACAAAGTTCTGAAGGAGCAAGTGTCATTGCTACAGGAAGCTCTCTGAATCAGGAAAACAGAATGGCAATGCATGAAAGCGGAGGTGCAAGACATGAAGAAATTTGCAGTGGAGTATACAGAGGTAATGAATGCGAAACTATTCCAGGATAAGGGGAAAGTAGTTGCCCAAATAGACAACAATGAAGAGACATCAAGAGAAGAGAGGAAAGGAGATTCCACAAAACTCTCCAAAACCTGGGCTCAAGTTATTAACAATTCTGCTAAGAGGGAAGGAAAAACAAACATTCAGGTTGAAAACATGCAAGATAGAGAAAACAAGGAAAGATGGGATAGAGAAACAAACATAATTATTAAAGGGGTGAAATATTATGGGAAAAATGAATGCACTCTTGACCTTGCAAGAGACTTCTTGAAAGACAAGCTCCAATGGCAAGGACAAATATGTCAAGCATGGAGAGTAGGTAAGCTTAACGGTGAGAGTGTCAGACCCATAGAAGTCATCATGCCCAGCTTGCAGGATAAAGATATCATTCTAAGGAAGAAGCAACACTTGAGGGGTTCTTGGATTTTTCTAGAAGAAGATTTAACTGTAATACAACAAGAGAAAAGGAGGGACAAAATGAAAAAAGTTAGGGAAGCAAGAGACGAGGGAAAAAGAGCATGGATTATAAAGGTAAAGCTATGATAGTGCAATTTGGACCTCCTTTCAAAACAAGGCAACAAAACAATAACAAAGAAGAGGTAACAAACTCTTCAGTGAGAAATGAAGAAGCAAGGTCAGTATGGGCAAGCAAGGACAAAGTCTCAATTGTGAGTCTTGCATGTCAAAACAAATAGGAATCAAATCTTACCCAGGTTTCCTTAAGATTAGTTTGCTGGAACTCTAGGGGTTACCCATAGAGACGAGGACCTAGGTTAGGGCCTATTATGGAAGGTAGAGACATAATTTGCCTCATAGAAACACATGAGCATAAAGGGTGCAAGACACCTTTGTTTGAAGGGTATTAAAATATAGCAGTGTGGAACAAGGCAACAGGGAATGGAAAAGGGCACGGGGATATCATGATATTAGTAAGAGAAAAAAAAATTGTTTCATTTAACTAGAAAAAGAAGACCCAAATAAGCAATTTGTCTAGCTTAAAATAACAGAAAATGGAAATCACATTAGAATTGCAGCATGCTATTTTGCGTCGCAAGTTTCAAAAATCTACAAAAGTAGAGGAATTGACCACAAAAATCTCTTTGTAGCCCTAAAAACATATATTGAAATATATTCTCAGCTAGGTGAAGTCCTTATAGTGGGGGATTTCAATGCTATAACTGCATGTGAACAATCTAGCATTCTTTGTTGTAAAGAAGACTGTACCCTATCTGGCTTACAGAAGAGAGTAATCATCAGTGGAAACGAATTTCAAAGGATAAAGGTTGCAATCTCTTTGGAGAACAATTGCTTACACTATGTGGGGCTTTTGATGTAGACATTTGTAATGGTTTGATTAGATGGGAAAAGTCTGGTAATTTCACTTGCAATACTTACAATGGAGCAAGTGTAATAGATTATGTCATTTTCTCGCATGGTTTGTGTGAGAAAATGGAGGAAGTGCTGATTGGAGATCAATTTTGGGACTTAAAATCAGATCACAAGCTGATTTATTTAAGTTTCTCTTGGACCATAAAGAAGCAATTAGGGTCAAAAACTCAGTGTGTTCAACAAAATCCCCCAAAGGGCAGAATTCTTTTAACTCCAAAGAATTGTAATATGTTCAAAATAACGCTAGAGAGGCTCTTCGAGAAGGAGGAAATCTCATTTCATGGCCTTCATAGTCACGAATTAACACATTTAATTCAAAACGCACTTGCTGAGTGCAAAAGAGAAAAAATTAAGAAGCCTGAACAAATTGTTTTCCGATTAATGCTTGGTTTGACGAGGAATGCAAAAAGGCAAGGAGAAGGTGAAAGGAATCAGACAAGGACAACATAAAGCTCAAAGCTTACAAGCAAATAGTAAGAAAGAAAAACGTTGATTGCATGGTTTCGAGGAGAGAATAACTAATCTTCCTTGGGAAAAATAACCCCAAATTATTCTAGAAGGAGCTCCAACCGAAAAAGGTACAAACTGAAAACAACAATACAACTTCTAAAATGGTTCAACTATGAAAGGCAACTTTATGAGTAGGATTCCAAGGTTGACCCTCCTCCCTTGGTCAACACAGACACAAAACTCTTCACGGTGCAAGAGATAGAGATGGGTATCAAGAAGTTGGGCGCTGGAAAAGCAAGACTTGGATGAACTCCAGGAAGAGTATCTAAAGTGGGGCTTAAAAATTATTTCACCTCACATCACAAAAATTTTCAACAACATCATACAGCAGGGTTCCCCACAGATTGGACAACTAGTATGGCAATACCTCTTTTCAACAGTGGTGACGTCAATAATCCCTCCAATTATACAACCATAATGATAAATCCCTTGTTTTCAAAGTTATTTGGAAGCATGTTAGAAAATAAAATCAACGAGTGGGCAGAAGAAAGAGATAAACATGCTAAGGGAAAGCAGGTTTTAGAATTAAACATTCCACAGTTGATCATTGTATAACTTTAAGGCACATCATTGAAAAAGTGTGGGAAAAAAAGGAAGAAGTTTTTTGTTGCTTTGTTGATTTCATAAAAGCCTTTGACATGGTTCCTAAGGATAAGTTTTGGGGCAGAATGTAGGAACTCGGGGTTCCTGGGCATTTGAGAGCAATTGTGCATAGGCTATATGAAAAGGTGAAAGTCAAAATTAGAACTTCAGTAGACATTTTTGAAAGTTTTAGAAGCGATATTAGGGTCAAGCAAAGTTGCCCATTGTCTCCTACCCTTTTTGGGTTATATATTGACAACCTTAAAGAGTGGCTAAATTCGCAAGGGGGTGATGGTATCCATTTGGGCAAGTTTGATATAAGGCTTCTTTTGTATGAAAATGACCTTATATTAATTGCTAAATCGGCTCTTGGTTTGCAAGAGCACTTACGTTCCTTTGAGAATTTTTGTAGAAGGGTGGAGATGCAAGTCAGTATTAGTAAAACGAAAGTAGTGGCTTTCTCTAACAAAATAAAGCATAACCAGCATAAGTTCTACTTTGAAGGCAACATTCTGGAAGAAGTTGTAGACTACAAATACCTTGGAATTGACTTCAACAGAAATTTAAGTTGGGATGGTTGTAGAAAGAAAAGAACTTTAGGGGGTTGGAAAGCATTTTATGCTATTCAAAACAGGTGTAGAGAGTCAGAGTTGTGGGACTAGAAAACCACTCTAACTACTTTTGGGCTTCTAGTGATTTCGGTGATTCTCTACGGTTGTGAACTGTGGGCCAGCAGTACAACCGAGATGCAGTGGAAACAAATTGAGAAAATTCAGAAGCGTTTGATTACAAACAAATTAAAAGTTAAAAGTGCAGTTCCTTATGCTATCTTGTTAAGTGAAACAAGGGTTCCTCCTATTGAAGAAATTGTTATGATGTGAGTCATAATCTGTTTGAAAAAAAATTGAGCAAATGGAAGAGGGTAGATGGCCTAAGGTTGTGTTTAGTGACAGATTGTGCAAAAGAAAAAAGACTTGGATGCGGCAAAATAACAAATGGTTTAGTAAATGGGGTATTTGCTTGAGCATGTGTCCTACAAATATTAAAGAGATAAAAACTATTTTTATGGATAAGTTCCACAAACATACTTGGGAGAAAGATGAAGTACTACATTGAAGAGTTTAACCCCACTCATAACCATCAACAAAAGGGGTACATAGGGGTCAATATTTTTTGGAGATCTAGAATTCTTATTGCTCAATTAAGCACTAATTCTCATCAACTCCGTTGTGAAACGAGGCGCTGGAAAAGGCCAAAAAAGATGTGGGAGGAAAGAGTGTGTATTTTTTGCTCTTTTGGAAAAGTGGAAACAAAAAAGCATTTCATTTTAGAATGTGAGGCCTTCAAAGAAAACAGGGAAAATTATGCAGGTATTATGGCAGCTAGTTCTTGGGATAATCTATTCAACGAAGAGTTTGTCGAGAAGCTGGGAGCTGGGAGCTGGAAGTTAAAAATATTTTCTTTCTTTCTTTCTTTCTAATTTTTCTAAATTCTAGTTGGAATTCAGTTAAACTACAAGTTTGATAGGTACAATTTGCTTTAAAAAATTTTAAAGATGTTAAATCAATCATGCAGTCAGAAAAGCAGTTTAAATAACACAAATCAAGATTCCACTTCAATTTTTTCTTTGTATAGCCACAAATATCCACAGAAAAACTCTAAAAAATGACATTAAAAACAACTCATTTTCTCTTCCCTCCTTTTCATTTTTATAAACTATAAATAATTTAGTTGTTAGATCAACATTGAACCCAACATTGAACCCATAACACAGGCTGATTCATAACTATGATTTAGGAAAACTACTACTATCTAGAATTAAAAAATAAAAACTTTCACTCCAACCAACCAAATGCCTCGAAGTTTTAAGCCTAAATCTATTTTTTTTACATTTAATGATGTTAAACTTCTACCCTAACAAAAAACAGTTGGAAAAAGTAAGAAGTGAAAAAAACTAAAGAATACTAAAAACTTGAAGTTTTTCATTTTGTTTTCGTTCGCTCATTCGCGACACGATGTGGAGGACGGTAAAAGATTCCTCTATTTTCCCATTCGTAGAATTTTTTTTTTTTAACATTTAAATATTCTTCTATTACCTAATTTCTCTTTAACTTCATATACATGCAACTTTCATATATTTTTATGAGAATCTGTATTATAAATTCAATAAATCTGTATTATAAATATATATATTTTTTAATTTGTTTTTGATAAATACAAACGTGAAAAATGATATGAGATAAAATGTAAAACCAAATTTTAATGAAGATGTGCTTTTAAAAAAATTGTTGAGAGTTGTTTACTAACAAAATAGCTTAAATAATTATTTTTTTAATTATAAAAAAATTATCAAAAATATTTAAATCATTTTTTTTAATAGTAGAGATAAATTCAACATCATAAAAAAAAACTTTTAAAACATCCAAAATCTTAAAATTTTAAACCTGTAATCCAAATTTTCAAAAAAATTCATAAATCTTAAAATTTTAAACCCGTAATCCAAATTTTCAAAAAAATTCATAATCTCAAAATTGATTTCTAACTTATTTTATGAATTTTTTAAACTACCCTATTCTGCTGGCTTTGGAGGACACTGCAAACCACTGAGCCGATTAAAGTCATGTCGATCCTCATGACGACGTCCTTTTCGACGAGGGAGAGGTGGGGCCGGTCCACACAAATGATAGAGAGTAAAAGAATATTTCTTTCAACTAGTTTGCATAATTTTAATTAAGAATTAAATTATAATTTTATTTTAAATTATTATTATTGATAATATGTATAAAAATATATACTATTTAAGTATATATAATTAAAAGGTTTGTTAAAATATTATGGTTTGTTAATACCACATGTCTATAAAAACGTTAAAATAGTTGATTAATTTTTGCATGGAGATTTAACTATAGTTAGAGAGTTGGTTAAGTGTGAGTTAAGTAAGTCAAATTATGTGATAGGAGAATTTGGTGTGTATGTTTCAAAGGAGTCTTTAGTCCAGTAGGTTAAATACATTTCACCGAGTTAGTAAGAGATTGAGATTGAAGAATTAAATTTATGTCATTAATAAAAAAGGAGCAGCTTGTATGTGTTTAGTGTGTAAATTATTTGTTATTTTGTGGTTTATATTCTCTCTCTTTCCAACAAGTTGATATGAGAGTTTAAAGAGAATCACAAGATCTGTATCAGAGCCTAGAAAGAACCACAAGATCTATAAAGCAAAAATTGCACACATACATCCTTAGTGCAAAAATCGCTCAAGTTCCGCACTTTTTTAATTGAAAAACTGCGAAATTGTGAAACTTACAATTTTTTTATTGAACTCAATTTATTGCGCATGTTCTCTGTGCCTATGGTGGGCAATCCGTGAGCTAAAGTCAAAGAAAACGCGTTAAAAGGCGGACAGCTGTGAACTAAAGTCAACAAAGGACGCTCACGTTAAAGGTTAAAATCAAACTTGAAAGAAAACGTGGGTGTTTAGAAAAGTTTGGCACGAGTTCTTTTAAAAGATTTTATAAAAGAATTTTAAAAAATAAAATAAAAATTTAAAAATTAAAAAAAAAATAATTAAAAATTAAAAATATAGATAATTATTAAAAGATTATATATATATATATATATATATATTATATTAAAAAAATAAAAAACTAGGGTTTTATTGAAAGAATTTTTTCCAGAAAAGAGTTTCGCAACATTTATAAAATGAGAGATTTAGGGTTTGTATCAAAGAAGATTTTTTTGAAAAAACATAGTAACATCGAGTTTCTAGCCACAACTTTCTTCTTTTACAGGGAAGGATTATGGTGTGTGGGCCATTAAAATGGAGACCATTTTAAAAGCGCATAATGTTTGGGATCATGTAAAGTTTGGGTTTGCAGAACCTTAGAATGAAATAAAAGAACATGCTCTCAGTAATGCAGAGAGGGAACAATGGAAGAAAGACAAAATTAAGAACGCATAAGCATTGCTTCTTATCCAGCGGTGAGTGGATCGAGCAGTGTTCTAGAAGATTATGATAACGTCTTCAGCAAAGGAAACATGGGAAAATTTGGCGATAAGCTATCAAGATATGGCCAAAGTCAATATTATTTAATTGCAGAATACTAGGAAAGATTTTGAAAGTGTGCAAATGAAGGAGACAGATGACATCAACCCTTTCATGAATCGGGTCATGTCCGTCGTAAATCAGTTAAAAAGTTGTGGTGAAGAAATTAAAGATCGAACAGTGATTGAGAAGGTCCTTAGATCTTTGTCTACCAAGTTTGATGTTGTGGTAGCAGCTAAGGATTTGGAAAAATTGACACTTGATGAGTTGATGGGATCACTTCTATCGCATGGGGCAAGGATTGATATAAATAAGGATTCGACTTTAGAAATTGTTTTCAAAAGTCAAGTTTATATTTCTAGAGATCAAGACATAGGTAGGTCGAGAGGCAGAGGACGAGGCGGAAGATATGGTCATCAAAGAGATGGCCGAGAAGAGCATGAACATGAAAGTGAAAGAAACAACAGAGGCTTCAACAATAATCAAATATGACAAATCAAAGGTGAGATGTTATTATTGCAATAAATTTAGTCACTATTCTCGTGATTGCAGAAAGAAAATAGCTGATCAAAGAAATCAGAGAACTAATGTTAGTACAAAGAATACTAACTCCATGTTCCTAGCTTGCCATACCATGCATGCACCTTCTAATAATGTGTGGCTATTAGACAATGGTTGCAATAACCACATGATAGGCAACAAGAATTTGGTTGCAAATTTGGATCAATCTGTAAAGATAGAGGTAAAGTTGGGGACTGACAAGACTATGGATGTAGATGGAAAATGATTGGTTAACATTCTGACCAATAAGGGGAGTCAAAAACAATCCCTGACGTATAATATGTTCTTGGTCTCAAACACAATTTTATTAGTGTTGGTCAATTGACGCAGAAGGGATACAGATTTATCTTTCAAGGACAAGAGTGTGTTATTTATGACAAACCCCCAAGCAAGCAGGTGGTAGCAAAGGTGCAGATGACGAAGAACATCCACTTTCCTCTAATTATGAATGACATCGATAAAGTCAGTTCATTTAATGTTACATGTTTTAATCGTTACTTGTTATGGAACTTTCGATTTAGACACTTGCATCTTGCTGGTTTAATAATTTTGCAGTTCAAATAACCTGCTAGTACTTGTGAGTGTTGCATCTTGGGAAAGAAACACCGTGAAATATTTCCAAAGGGATTTGCATACCTAGCAAGACAACCTCTTAAGTGGGTGCATACAGACTTGTGTGGACCTATGAGGATACATTCAATTGGTGGAAGTTGTTACTTCCTCACTTTTATTGATGGCTATAACAGAAATACTTGGGTTTACTTCTTGAAGCAGAAGTCTGAAACTTTTGCAAAGTCCAAAGAATTCAAAGCCTTAGCAGAGAACCAAAGTGATCGATAGATCAAGGTATTGAGGTCAAATCGGGGTGGAGAATATGATTCAAAGGCATTCTATGTTTATTACAAACAACATGGAATCAAAAGATAGTTTACAACCAGATACACACCATAGTAGAATGGTATAGCAAAGAGAAAGAACAGAACAATCTTGAACATGAGAAGGAGCATGTTGAAAGGAAGAAACTTGTCTAAAGAGTATTGGGGAAAAGTAGTTGCATGTGTTGTTTATATGATAAACAAATCCCCTACAAAGACAATGATAAACATAGTGCTAGAAGAAGTATGGTCAGGTATGTCATGCAGTGTATCTCATTTCAATTTTTTTGGATGTGTAGCATATGCACATGTATCTAAGCAAGTAAGAGGGAAATTGGATGATAAAAGTGAAAAATGCATATTTACTGGTTATAGTGAGCAATCAAAAGCTTACAAATTGTATAACTCTGTCACCAAGAAGACCATAATCAATAGATATGTTGTGTCCAAAGAACAAGAGTCACGGAATGAGACTGTATACAACACAGTTGATGCACAAGCACCATTGATGGAAGAGAATGATGTAGCATAAAAGGAGCAGCAAGAATCAAAAGAGAAGACACCAAAAAGAATCACACTAGTAAGGACTCCAAGATTTTTAGAGCAACATGGATCTTCAAGCAGATCAATAAACTAGAATTCTCCCAGCAGCTAACCAAGTGATGAATCAAGCCATGGTAATAGAAAGATGAGAAGTCTAAAAAATATTTATGATGCTTTGGATGTTAGTTCAAATTTTGCATTGTTTTCATTCGAACCTTCTTCGTTTGAACTACCAATCAGAGATCAAAATTGGGTGCAAGCCATGTGAAGCTATTGAAAAGAATGATACATGGGATTTGGTTAATTTTCCAAAGGATAAAAACCTCATTGGTGTGAAGTGGGTGTACAAGACAAAGTTGAATGAGAAATGTGAAATTGAAAGGTTTAAAGAAAGACTTGTAGCAAAAGGATTCTCACAACAACTGGGAATAGACTTTGGATAAACGTTTGCTCTAGTAGCACGATTGGATAATGTAAGAGCAATTCTAGCCACAACAACTCAGAACAAGTGGAAATTATATCAGATGGATGTCAAAGCAGCTTTCTTGAATGGAATTTGAGAAGAAGTAATTTATGTGCAACAGCCCCCAGGTTATGAAGTCAAAGGTAAAGAAGATAAACTTTACAAGTTGAAAAAAGCGCTCTATGGATTGAAGCAAGCACCTAGAGCATGGTATAGCATAATCAACAGCTACATGATTAAGAGTGGATTTTGTAGAAATAGCATTGAGCCTACCTTATACACAAAGGTAAATGAGCATGGACATATTTTGATTTTTTTCTTATATGTTGATGACATGATTTTACAGGTGATCTTGAGTTAGATGAATTTAAAGCAGCCATGATGAAAGAATTTGAGATGACATATCTTGGTCTCATGAAATTATTTCTTGGCATAGAAGTTGAGTAATCTAAAAAATGAATTTTTATTTGTCAAAATAAATATGCAAAAAAATAGTTGAAAAAATTAAGGATGGACAATTGCAAACCTTTCCCTACAACTCTTGAAACAGGTACAAAGTTAAGCAAGGATGATGAAGGATCAGATGTCAATCCAATTGTATTCAAAAGATTGGTTGACAACCTCATGTATCTCATAGCTACAAGACCAGATATTATGCAAGGAGTGAGTTTGATTTCTAGATTTATGGAGACTCCAAAAGACACACATTGGAGTGAAATAAAAATAATTCTGAGATACATAGCAGGAACCTCTACTAGAGATTGTGGCATAATGTATGCAAGTGTAGAAAATAAAGATTTGATTAGATTTACAGATAGTGGTTTTGCAAGTAGTTTGGATGATAGGAAGAACACTTTCGGTTATGTGTTCCATCTCGGTCCATTTATGATTTCATGGGAATCTAAGAAGCAACCCATTGTGACACTGTCATCAATGGAAGCAGAATATGTAGCAGCAGCATCAACAACATTTCAAGCAATATGGTTAAGAAGAGTATTGGATGGACTCAAGCAGAAACAACAAGGATCAACAACAATATATTGTGACAAAACTTCAACGATTACACTATCCAAGAATAATGTGCTTCATCAAAAGAGAAAGCACATTGGTACTAGATATCATTTTATTAGAGAAATTGTGAGCAATGGAGAAGTTCACTTAAAGCCTTGTAAATCTAGTGATCAACTCGCTGATATATTTACAAAGCCATTAGCAACAAATGTGTTTGAGTTTCACAAAAGAAACTTGGGTGTTGTAAGCCTAGTTGAGACATAGACCAGCATGCATGTTTGATTTGTCATGTGTTATGTTTTAGTTTAGCGGTCGTAATTAAGGGGGACTGTAAAAATATCTAATTAAATCCCGCATGGAGATTTAACTATATTTAGAGAGTCAGTTAAGTGAGTGTTGAGTAAGTTGAGTTATGTGATAGAGGTATTTGGTAAGTGTGTGCATGTCAAGCAAGTCGTTAGTATAATAGGTTAAATACCCTTCACTGGGTTCATTGTAGTAAGAGATTGAAGAATATAGTTCATGTGATTAATAAAAGAGCCGCAGCTTGTGCATGTTTAGTTTGTGAATTATTTGTGTTATTTTGTGGTTTATATCCTTTGTCTTTCCAACAAAAACTATAATTCATGTTCATATGACATTTTTTATAATTAATCAATTTAATTAAAAGAGAAGAAAATAAACCAAACCTCATTCAAACAAACTGATCGACACTTCATCTCTATACAATTCAATATCAATGTGATTGAGATATGTAATATTCTCATTTACAAATTAAATTTAAAATTTATTTTTATTTAAAAACTAAAATGAGTTGAAATTTTCAGCATTTTAAATGTTTAAAATTTAAGATGGATCTACCTTTGTTGTATATAATTTATTTACTTACTAATTAATATCGTCTTGGATCCATTTTAACTCCTCTTGAGGTGCAAGTCTCTTTTAAAGTGAAAATAGATTTGATCCTTGCTTAGTAGATTAGAAACACTGACATATGAAATCAACATAATATGTCCTCATGGAATATGAGGTGGTTGTATATGAACGAGAAACTGCAAATTTGTAAGTTCCTGGGAATGAAGAATGTGCAGAAAGGAAGATATCATAAAATGAAACCTTGTTAAGAGACAATTATCATCCGGAAGCCAAGAAGATGTGACTAAGAGATCTCTAGGGAAGATATGTAGACTGTGACGAAAGTTTGGTAAAGAAGAAGACCTTTAGAAAAACATATCATTAGGAGATGTGTTAATCTGAATAAAGGATGTCGATGCCTACAGGAAGATGTCATGGTGAAAGATCATCATTGAAGGCTGCTAATCGTGAGAAAGAATGTATGATCCTTGGAGATGATTCAAAGGAAAGCAGCATGGCATAAAAGTGGACCAGATAAGGAAGTCTAATGAATAACTTTCTGATATCTAACATGACTCGTGGATGAAAGTGATGGATGATCTGCGCCCTATGAAGCTAAAATTTGAAAATTCCTCAATATCGAAATCCATGACATCGAGGGCAGGAATTCTTCATGAGAAGCTAGGTGTCTCACCATTGCTGTTGGAGGTTCTTAGATAAGAGAGAGCCTGGTGATAAGTTTCTTACTTCGAAGAAACTTGGTAATTCCTAAGAATAAGCTTAGGTACATTCCTTGTATAGGAATGAGTACATTCCCTTGTGGAATAGGTCCTCCTTGGTTGAGAGGGAGATATAGATACATCATTTTGGTCTTCACTTGGGAAGACAAAATGGAGGATTGGGTAATCATCTGACATTCGATACTCTTTGAGAATGTGTTGGGGCATTCAAGATAAGAGTAGTCGGGGACTGATATTCTTTGAGGGCTAGCTACCCAAGAGAAGAATAGTCCAAAAAGGTCATACTTTGGGAACACCCGGGTGGAGTATGTACCTTGGAGAGACAATAACGATGGTGTCTATAAGTCATGTGTCTCGCCAACATTGTAGCCCATTGTCTCCTTGCGAGATGGGGTTGTTAGTCAAGGCCTTGCACTAGGAAAATGCTGGTTGATATGATGTTATATAGATGTGATTACCAATCCGACTCTTCTTATCAGATTCTTCAATTTGAAAGTAACCATGTACCTGTATGAATACCTCCCTAGTTAAAAGGGATTGTTGAAAAGTGTAACTAGGTCGGTCTTCATGTTGACTATGTAATTATGTATTTATGTAAGGAAGAAAAAGATAATAAAATGTATTTTTGGTGTACTTGCTTCATGGGTTTCATGAGCAAGATTTATTATGTAGATAGACTTATTCCTTATGTCTATTAGGTTTTTGTCTTCTAGGAATAAATAGAATTAAGTGTCTCATACTTGAAGGATCTAGTCTAGGAATATATGCTCCAAGAACTTGTGGACGAAGCTCGCAACAAACCTCAATGCAATGATGAAATTCAAGCTTTAAACGCAGTAAAGAAGTACCTCATCAACATTGGAATAAACCTTATCTAGTTAGCCTAATTCACCATGAACTAGTCGACCTAACTCACAGTTGTATGGTCAGATTGTTTAAAGGGATGTGCCCCATATATATACATATGTTATGTGGTCATTTGGGAGACAGAAAATTGCGGAGTACAAAGGTACATAATACAGTGTGGATTTTTGAAGTCTTGTTCAGGGTTTTTCAGTGCGGATTTGTGAAATAAGAATTGCGGATTAATTTGTAACGGAAATGTGGATTCTTCCGAGGATAAATTGTGGAATATTCTGAACTAAAGTACTATGTTTTCAGATAGGGAGAAGTGAAGATCTCGGCCAGGGTTAAGTGTGGATTCCACTGTGGAGAACATCATTTGATAAAGACTAAATGAAGCGTGGATATACTGCAGCAAATTGAAACAGTGACATTACAGTGTGAAGACAATAAGGAATATAAAGGAAAGACAATATATCCCAAGTGAAGTAACCTCAAGTTAATAAGAAGTTAAGGGTCTCGAGTGACCTAGCCTAAAATTTGAACAAGATTATGGAATGGGACTGAGATAGAGTGTTTTACAAACCAAATCAACAAAGAAAGACTTAGAGATCATGTTCTCTAAGTGTTGGTGTAAGATAGTGCAGGTTAATGCAAGAAGAAGAATCAGCATTGGAAATCATCAAAGAAGAAGAGACAAGGTCTTGGAAGCATACTTAGGTTAAGGGTCCAAGTCTTGGTCATGGTACTTTTCATTTGAAGATCTATAAGAAGACTTCTTTGCGAGTTTTACTCTCCAAGAGGGAGAGGTTTTGCCCTGGCTCTAGGAGCCTAAATTTTGTGTCTTGTGCATTTTGATAATTGATTTGATGAAAGATTAACTAAGCTGAAACAAGAGAAGACATAAATAACACAAGTAAGCTCACAAGTAATTATCAAGAAGAAAATTTGTATTAATAGCCAGCCCTCCAAATTCTCAACAAGATGTTCAATTTTAGGATTACTCAAACTCATGTTTTGACTTAATTGGTTTGGTAAGATTACTCAAGCTCATGTTTTAACAATAGATCCTTTGTCAAGCTCATGTTTTACAATAGATCCTTGATAAATCCTTGTTTGAAAGATATGATCCAATTAATTAGGTGGGTAGGTTTGGTCTTACAGAATCTGTAATCCAATCCAAATAAAAAATATTTATATTCTTGAGAGTTATTCTAAACACAACATTATTTTAACACTATTTGTTTACGTGGACAAAAAAAACATAAAGAACATAATCGTTATCATTTTTGTGTTCAAATATTCGACTGCGGGGCAACGGCTCTACTGATTTCATCTTCAAATCTATCCATGATAGGGGAGGGAAAGTTGAGGGTGGCTATCCCTTCCAAGACGTTTGTATTTCGGTGCGTTGTAAAGAGGCAGAACTTACTGGCAAGGGCTTCCATTCCACTCCCTGCAGAACCCCTGTAGACAGCCTTTCCCCAACCGAAGTCTGCATCTCGGAAACCCATTTTGGAAACGTCTTAAGCAAAAAGGGTGGCACCCGCCATTGTGATGCAAAGACACCCTTTAAATTCCATGAAGTTTATAACTGACCTCATGTACTCGTTGTTCACAGCCATTATGATTTCTTACTTCATCACTTTCACAATGAAAGACAACAACTTATTTCCCAGCTCTCCTACTGTTATCTTTGCACATGTGAAGACCACTGTATTGTTGTAGAATCCCTCAAGAAGCGATGTGTCGATTATTTTTCAAGAATCAATGGGAAATATGAAGTGCACTTCTCAGTCGGCGGGCACTCAGAGAGCCCTCATTTTGGAACGCCAGATGCACGCCAACAGAACGTCAAAGGTTGTGCATTTTCCTTGCTATCCTACTTCTTCTCTCTTGAGAAATTCGATTTCCTTTGGCCCGATAAAGAATGAATTGTGCCTCAATTCCTTCATCTGAACCCTGTCACCATACTCGACTTATGTTTGATCATTTGCGTCGAGGGGAGATTTAACTATGGGAATGGTGAGTGGTCATAGGATTTCTCTTTTCCACACCAGAAGAAGGGAAGGCCTTGTTGCCTCCTTTTCCATTTCGCACAGAGCACTCTTTTTTTTTTTCAGAAGAAGAAAACGATGTTTATATTATATATAAGCAGTACATGGACTAATAATTCTCAAGCTGTGAAATCAGAGCGAGAAAAGAAACATATATTTGCCATTTGATGGTTACTCCCAACAGATAGAGCATAGAAATATACCGATGGCCACCACATAGAAGGATAAGATCCATCCTTTACATATATGCTCAGCTTGTTAGGCGAGCGAAAGACTTGACAGAAAAGATTCAGCAAAGAAAACTTTTGAACTAGAACATTTGATATGACAAATTATGAACTGTAAATCAAATAGTAGAAATAACAAAAGATGTATCGTCAGAAGAGTATCCAATCCATTTGATTTATGATCTGTCAAAGATGAGATGTAAATCTAAAAGAAATGACAGACCGAAAACTGAGAGATCGTTAAAGAGCATGTTTGAATGATCTTGATTGTGCACATATATCAGATAATGTCCATGGAATCGACGTGTAAAAGAAAAGCAGCCTCGCTTGAATTCAAATGACCAATCCACTTGCAGAAGAACATTCTTAGACCTGTATAAATGGAAGGAGCGTTGTTAGACGTGTGTGAATATATTTAAATAGGCTCGCTTGATATTAAAAATCCCGGCTCGCTTGTAGATCTGTTATCTGGCATACAATTGAACTGACACTGGCTCGCTTGATGTAAGATAATTATCCAACATGCTCACTTGATTTAACGTCTCTGACTCGCTTGATTATCTGATCACCCAGTCAGTATAGGAATATATATCATTGCAAAAACGTCTCGGAAACAAAATTGTCATAGCAAAAACTCGAGCAGGACCATATTATGGAATTGGAATAGAAGTTTGCCAAAAAGAGAGGCCATCTCTAAACAGCTGAACCTGCATGATCCCAAAATCAGAGATTAAACCTTTTTTAGAGAGTCCATCAGCCCTAGTATTGTTTTCTCTATAGATATGGCTGATGGGGGGACTATTAAGAAGGGACCATAGTCTTTGAACCCGATGCACCCAACCTTGTAGATCAGGGCGCATCATAACCATGGAATTAGAAACCCACCCAATAGCAACCTGTGAATCCCCGTATACATGAATATTCTGAATCTGTAAGTAAACAGCAAGACGAAGACCAACCCATAGGGAAATAATCTCCGCTTTGTTATTGGAGCCCTTGCCAGCATTCCAATGTATATGAACCCGCTCTCTCTGTGATATTTTGATCCATGCCCCACACCCCATTACCCCGTCCACACAAGCACCATCGAAATAGACAGCCGGTATTGCCATCTCGTGTGGTCTTATGCGGATGGAGCAATCCGATATAGTTAGAATAGGAGTGGGACGATCCTCCATCCAGCTTAAAATTGCAGAGAAAATACAAGGAATCTGGAAAGGTACATTGTCAAATATCAGTTTATTCCTTCCCAACCACACCTCCCATATGAGGAAAAAAGGCAAAGATTTAAATTTTCCCTGGAGCTTGTCCCATTCCAAGGCTGCGGTTATGAAGTCATCTGGAGACCATGCTGATTCCATGAAGTGGTCTGAAAAAATCCGCCACAAATTCGTTATAATTGGGCATCGAAAAAATAAATGATCAATGGACTCCAAATCTGCACAACATATTTGACATCTAAAAGGACCAGAAAAACCTCTCTTAATCAAATTTTCACCAGTAAGGATCTTTCCTTTCCATACCAGCCATCCAAAGAGTACAATCTATGTAGGCATTTTCCTCCTCCAGAATGGAAAGAAAGATGTAGACATCTGTCCCCGATAAGAAGAAATATTTAGATCTCCGTATATGTCTTTGACAATAGGAGCGCCAGCATTCATGGGGCCATTCCATACTATTGTGTCCCCCCCTGTATCCTAACAAAAGCCCGCAGCCCGAAAAGCATCACGTAGCATTTCCCATTCAGCAGCCTCTGGCTCCGTCAATCCCAGTTGGATCGCATTTTTAAATTTTGGAGCACCATAGGACCAAACCCGTATTGTCTGTGCAATATAATTTATACCCTTGTGTGCTAGTCTGTGTACGAGCTGCGGAGACGGACCATCAAGTGGAGGAAACTCGATTAGCTTCTTGAACGTGAAAGGGATATTGCCGCCGTCCCGAAAAAGCCATGCTAGCCTGCCAGACACATGGATCACGATCTTCTTGAAGCTGCACCAGATGGCCGAGATAAAACGAGGGTGAGAAAATTTCATACAGAGTATTTTTTGTAGAATATCACCCATAATGTATTTACACTTTATGATAGCATTCCAAATGCAATTTCCGTGTATATCCCTCCAGAAAGACTTAATGAGCAGTGCGATATTGAATATCCTTGTGTTGAGAATACCCCAGCCATCATGTTCCTTTGATCTGCAGAGGCGCTTAATTTTGCATAGGTGTATTTTGTGAGACATTTGGGCACCTCCCCACAGAAACTTAGCAATAATACGATTTATCATACCAATAATACCATCTGGAATATAATACAAGTGACCCCAATATACCAACATCTGGGAGAGCACCGCTTGGATCATAATAAGCCTGCCCCCCATGGACAACCATCTATGTGTCCATCCGAAGATCCTTCTTCGAATTTTGTCAATCATCCACATCCAATCCTAGATCTTGTATCCACATGGCTTGATCTTGAAACCCAAATATGTAAACCCAGTATAAGCCTCTCTAAAATCGATCCCCATAAAATCAGCTATGAACGCGATCTCCTGTAGGTCTCCAAATTCATATATGATGAATCATTTGCTCTTGTTAATAGTCAAACCCGCAGCAGATTCAAAACAAATAAACATGAGATGAATATAGAACCAATGGTTCCTATTCAGGTAACCAAATAACAATAGATCATCAACAAATAAAGAGTGTGAGCATGAGACTTCGTTGGAGAAAGAGAAACCCTTTGTACATCCCCGTTGCTCTGCCTTGTGCATAATACAGCTGAAACCATCCATAATTAGAATGAAGATTAAAGGTGAAAGCGCGCATCCTTGTCTCAGACCACGTTCGGCAGCGAAAAAAGGTGTTGGAGTACCGTTAATAATAACTGCATATCGAACCGTGGAGATACACGACATGACCCATCTAATAATCCTGATTGGGAGACCTATCTTCATAAGCACCAGCCTTATATATGACCAGTCAATAGAGTCATAGGCTTTATGAAGATCCACCTTCATCATAATAGCCTCTTTTTTCTCTGTGTGAATGGAGTGTAGGACTTCTTGTGCTTGTGGCATCATTTATGGAACGACCTTTAAGGAAGCCATATTTCTCTTTTGAGATGTGGGCCGACAATGTTCCTTTTAAACGCTCAGCAATAATCTTAGACGTAATCTTGTAGAGGACATTACATAGAGCAATCGGCTTGAAATCAGCAAAATTTTGGGGAGCATCCGACTTAGGAATTAGAGCAATGAAAGTGGAGTTAAGATTGGCCGGCATCATGCCTCTGATTCTGATTTGTTCAATAACCATTGTCAATTGGAATATGCCACGACCATCGCTCATGGTGTGATTCCACAGCAGGGTGAATACAAACCCCCTGAATCTCAAACGTGTAACCTGAAAGTTCGAATGATGTGACGATTACTTATTCAATCGATACAAATAAATATGAATTGATTTCAAAATTTTTTAGGTATAGTTAATGATCTAATTCACTTTTAAGTTTGAATAACTTCAAATAATATAATAGTTTGAGATGCAATTCAACCAAAAAAAAATCCTTTGTACTTATTATGCTTTTTTGAAAGAAATCAAATCTAAAACTCTAACATGATTCTATAGTTTTAAAATTTATTTGCCCAAAATGCTTATCTAAAAGTAAATATTTAGAAAATCATAATTCTAAACTTATTTATATAAAATATGTCTAAATAAAAATATATTTAAAAATATATATTTAGAAAATCATCATTTTAAACTTATTTATAGAAAATGTGTCTAAATAAAAATATATTTAGAAAATGAGTAATAATCCAGTTACTTTTTCTTCCTTTTCCTGGTCTCTTGTCTTTCCAGCCCTCCAAAGCAAGAGTGAAATTGAAAAAATAAAATTTTCCATTTTCAAAATTATTTTTATTTCCCTTCCTTTTCTAAATACACCCTACAACCTTATGTATTAGGACCTTAACAATATATGTGTCCACAAATCATGAACAAAATGATCCCTTCATAAAGCCAAAACATATGTAATTGTTTTATCTCCTACTAGGAAATAGAAACAACTTGAGTGGGCCTAATGTTTAAGAGAATGTGCATGTAATTATGCATTTATGTAATGAAGAAGACATATAATAAAATGTATTTTTTCTATGCTTGCTTCATGGGTTTCATGAGGAAGGTTTTCATTATAGGTCAAAAGACTTCTTCTTGATGTCATTTAGGGATTTGTCATCTTGTCATAAATGTAATAATTAAAATTCATGCATATGAAAAGTCTATTCAAAGGAGAAAGACCTTGTTATATAACCTTGGAGAAATGGATCTAGTTGTAGAAATTACACCAATGGATTCAATCCGATCATGAAATGTACTAAAAAAATATACCGAATCCTTCTACAATATTTTTGGAATATAAATCATGGTCACTCAATCACATGCATGTAAGAGAAAGAAGTAAATCAATACACAACATTAGATATTCTCGGGGAAAGAAACTGCTCAAAACCCCTCCATATTTATTGTATAATCAACCAAGGAATCATGAAACAATACAATTTATTTGTGCTCACCACAACCTCATACACTCTACCAATTGCTTCACACTGATCTATGCAAAATTGGACAAACACATAGCTAATTACCAGCCTACCCTTCTTACGCAATCCCTAAAGAATTAAACCCCTATTAAATACGAAATTCAACCTTCCTTGATTGCGCAATTCATCATGGGCTTCCTGTGGTTATATAACTGCATTTGGGAAGTTTGCTAAAAATACAACTGATAGTTTACTTGCCTTGAACCTTTGTCTCAACTTTGGTCTCCACCAGAATTAGCATGCATGCAACTATAAATAGTGAATAATTAGTTACTTGGTAGATCACTACTGGTGAATTAAATATATTTTAAGTCACTTGATCTTCCACTAGCTCATCAAACAGTTAGAACTAGTTAAAATGATTTTAACTCAATTAATGTGAGTTAACTGATCCCACTCACACTACACTAGTGCTGCAACTGCAACTGGACAATGTTAATAATAGAATCACTCTACATGTCTATTCTTTGACCCACAACTTTAAATTCTTAAGCTAATTAAGTCTATCACACTTAGTAAACTATTACAGGTCGTTATAGGATAACATTACAATTAATTTTCCAAATTATTTAAAAATTGGTTGCACACTAATGTGTCAATAGGATCCATCACTATGTGACCTGTGATCCCACACTAGTGTGTGTGTTTTTTCTGGATTCCAATTTCACTGTTTCTTGTTGCAAAATTCAACACTCCCTCTCAACAAGAAATGAATCAATCTGTCCCGACCCGCTACCTTTGGAATGTTCTTGCATACAACACTTTTCTAGTGTTGTTCTCACATGCAACTCTCCTGAAAGTGAATAGCCTCCAAAAAATTGAATCAGTATAATGCATCTGTCATCAAAGTCTTCTGACTATTGCTAGCTATTGCACATGTCTACTGGATTATCTACGTTTCTGACATCTGCATTTGTGCACTATACATTGCTGCAAACTCTGATCTGCGCTCCAGTACCCAACACCTGTCACTCTAATTTCTGTCCTCATGAAATTTGAAAGCATTAATCTAACTGATCCTTCATGATACTGCTATACTGTGGGCTCCTCATAGCTAGGTTCAATCCATGACACACACCATCTCAATGGACCCTGCCCAAATTTTTTCTTGGGGTTATATCTGCACATTGCCCCACCTCACACCTGGAAATATAGCTGCATGTACTCCCTCTGCCCATCTGGCTCAAAATTCCCCCCTCCTGGACATCTCTCCTTGCTTCACCTTGTAGATCCACCTGGATTCAACCACTGACTTCCCCACTGATCTTGGGACCACTTCCCATGCACTGTTTCTGATAATGGGGTCATACTCCTCAACCATGGCATCAACCCATGTTAGTTGCTGCACTACTTCCTCAAAAGAGGATGGTTCTGTCACAATACACTTTCTCATAAGAGCCATGTATCCAGTATACATGTCTAGGGATCTTATTTGCCTACCCTGTGATGTAGGTGCACCTACATGCTCTGTCGCATCTAGCATCAAACTGTCAACCTCTCTGGTGTGCTTCCTACCATTTCTGGTGGATGGTTCTGCATTAGTGTTTAATGCCACTCCATGATCCTCTGCTTGTGGTTGATCCACATCCTGAGGTTCATAATTTGGAACTAAGAGTTCCTCATCTGCATGCAAGTCAAGCTCCCTCTTAAGGGACAATTGCGTGGCTTTCTCATACTTCCCCATGGTACATCCCTTGCATGTGTCTATCTGTGCAAGAGTACCCTTTGGAAGACCTGTATAAATCGACTGCATGATCCTCAAAGCACTATGGTGTAGATGGCCCAATCTCATGTGCCATAACTCACATGTATCTCGGCTCACCACCTTCCCTGCTTTACTTCTCAATGTTGCACAACCATCTACATCAAGTTTGTAGAGGTTCTTCACACGAACCCCAATCTTCTTTACCTGTGATGTGGCTTTGTGACGAAGGAATTCCTTTCCTTCACTGAAAACCACATCATATCCAAGATCCTCCAACATAGCAATTGAAACTAAATTCTTTTTCAATCCTGGTACATGCATGCCATCTTTTAATAAGAAAGTTTTACTTAACTATCTTTGGAAAGTAATTGTACCAATCTCGGTAGCGCTATACCTCCCATCATCACCCATCTCGATGTGCATATGAAGATCCTTCTCCTCCAAGTTACTAAAGAGTTCTTTGTTTCCCGTCATGTGGAAAGATGCTCCACTATCTAAGAACCACATAGATCCAATCACAGTTGTCGCCATGCATGCAATGAGAGAGAATTTTGAGTCAAAATGTGAGGCAAAAGCTTCACCTGTTGTAGCTCCCGGAGCCTTCTTGTTGTTCTTTTTCTTTGGTGGAAAATTTGTGGCATAGTGTCCATGATCATGACAGTGAAAACATTTCACCTTTGACATGTCACGCTTCTTTCCTTCTTTGTCGGTCTTAGATTTGGAATAGGACTTCTTCCCCTTCCCCTTATTTTCTTTACCATCCAAGGCACAATTTTCCTCATAATCAGTCTTGTATGAGGATCCATCCCTGGTATTCCACCGAAACTCTTCTTTTACCAAATTTGACCATAGTCGCTCCCAATATGGTAACTTCTCCCTCCCATTCACAGAGTCCTGGTAATTTTGCTAGCTCTTGGGAAGGCCTATAAGTGCTAGGCTCACCAAGTCATCATCAACAACAACAGTAATCCCAACACTTCCAAGCTCATCTCGACATTGAGTGAACTTGTTCAAGTATTTCTGGATTGTGTCGCCCTTCTCCATTTTGATTTTCCAGAGCTTTTCCTTGAGTACCAATTTTCTGTGGTCCCTGATGCTTTGAAACAGATCTTTCAAGGCCTTCCACATAGCATATGGAGTTGCCTTTCCATGGAGACTCGAGACAATATGATCTCAAACTCCCTCTAACAAGATCCTCTTCGCCTTTTCTACCTTCTTCTACCATGCATCAAAAAGTTGGGCATCTGCTGCTACGGGCTTGGGAATATCATTATCTATGAATTCCTTCAATCCATTGTCCTCCAACACTGTCTCCATCCTATCCTTCCATGCAATATAATTCGAACTACCCTCGAGTGCATATTCGAGTCTCAAGCCATTGAAAGACATCTTGATCCTCTTATAGCTCCAAATAAAGTACCTGCAAATTTGAATATTGTTCAACACAAACCCGATTTCTTCTCCACTATTGTGATTCCTGGCGCTTTGATACCATGTAGAAATTACACTAATGGATTCAATCTGATCATGCAATGTACTAAAACAAGATACTGAATCCTTCTACAATATTTGCAGAATATAAATCACAATCACTCAATCACATGCAAGTAAGAGAAAGAAGTAAATCAATACACAACAAAATATATTCCTGGGGAAAGCTATTGCTAAAAACACCTCCATCTTTATTGTATAATCAACCAAGGAATCATGAAACAATATAATGTATTTATGCTCACCACAAGCTCATACACTCTACCAATTGATTCGCAATGATCTAGGAAAAATTGGACAAACACATAGCCAATTATCAGCTCACTCTGCTTACACAATCCCTATAGAATTAAACCCCTATTAAATAGGAAATTCAACCTTCCTTGATTGTGAAATTCATCACAAGCTTCCTGTGGTTATATAAATGCATATCGGAAGTTTGCTAAAAATAAAACTGATAGTTTATTTGCCTTGAACCTTTGTCTCAACTGGGTCTCCACCAGAATTAACATGCATGCAATTATAAATAATGAATCATCAGTGACTTGGTAGATCACTACTAGTGAATTAAATCTATTTTAATTCACTTGATCTTCCACTAGCTCATCAAATAGTTAGAACTAGTTAAATTGATTTTAACTCAATTAATGTGAGTTAATTGATCCCACTCACACTACACTAGTACTACAACTGCAACTAGACCCTGCTAATAATAGAATCGGTCTACATGCCTATCATTTGACCCTCAACTCAAAATTCTTGAGCTAACTAAGTCTATCACACTTAGTTAACTATTACAAGTTTTTATGAGATAAGATTACAAGTAATTTTCCAATTTATTTAAAAATTGGTTGCACACTAATGTGTCGCTAGGATCCATCACTGTGTGACACGTGATCCCGTTGTATCTCAAGAAACAATCCCTTGTTTGTGGTAAGGAATCAGTGTTTAAGACATTTTATAAATGTATGTCACAATTACAATATCAAATGGCCTTTTTTTAACATCTTTGGAATTTAATTACTTAATACCCTCAATAATCTAATATAATGAAAGCCTTAACAATGCCATAAACTGTTGATATTTGAATGAAAAAATAAGAACTGTAAGGGAAACCCAAAATGATATGCTGAGAGACAGAATTTATCACTTTTTTTTCAAAGGAAATTCATGGAGAGAGAGGAAACTCGAAATAATATGTTGTAAACACAGAATCTATTACTTTAAAGTTTCATCAGGAGTTTGTGAAGAGAGAAGAGATGAAGTGAAACAACAAAAATTAAGGTTATTTAACTCTTACTCACAGATGTAATTAAGAGACCGACTAATACATTACTTCACTTCATTCAAAGAGGAATAAACACAGAGCGAAACTGGAAAGACATATCAACATCAACAGGTGTAGGAAACTTGATCTTCTTTCATTAATTTCTCAGAAAATTTAGTACTAAAATAACAATCATCTAGAGGTCCAAAACTTGGAACCTCTTTTCTTTATTTCTATCTAATTAAATACATCAAAGTAGTTCGTAACTACTGAACTTATTGAAACTACTCAACTACCTAAACTGTTAAGATTACTTATGCAATCATAATGAGAAAACAAATTAAAATTAGAAATATTGTTCGTTTCGCTGAATCTGATGTTGCTGATGCGTCCTCTGATGTACTGAGGTGTCCTTTCTGGTTATGATGCAACAACTACACAGTTCTGTAACGATGCCTTAGTGCCCGACTTGACCCAGCTATTGTGCTTCTAACAATGCCACTATACGTTCTTCTTCCCAACTCTACCTATACCTATATGCTTCAAACAATGTTATCCTGTCCCCTTCTGTTCGTGCCTGCAGTCTTCCACCTTCTCTCGCATTTTGATATTTCACTAGCTCTACGTTATAATCCTCTTTTCTTCCTCTGATGCGGTTTAACACTATAAATGCCTTACCTATGGATTTGAAAACCTTTGGAGTTCACTTTTGAAACCACATTGCATCCGCTTGCACATCACACTTTTCATTTCGCTATTTTAACTTGTCTTTAGCACTTATCTTCTAAGAATTATGATGTGCGTTATGCGATCAGGGCCCACCTGGCATCGCACATCGCACTTCGGTGAATTTAACATGAACACTTTGCACTATCTTTTAAAACTTCTGATTTTCGAATGCGATCGGGTCCCACCATCATCGCATATCGCACTTCGGCGAATTTAACTCTTACCTTTGCACTTATTCGTTAAAACTTGCGGTTTGCGATCGGGCCCCACCACATCGCATATCGAACTTTGGTGATTATAACTCAAACCCTTTGCACTTAACTTTTAAAACTTGTGATGTGTGGTATGCAATTCAGGGGCATGTCATTGCATATCGGACTTAGGCGAATTTAACATTTATCTCCACACTTATTCTTTAAAATTCATGATTTGCGATCTGCGATTTAATCTCCGCTGTCCATCTCTCCACTTCAATTATACGCTTTTCCATCTCGGTCGTATGTTTTTCCCTTTGTGCCTCCTCCAAAAATCTTAAGTTTTTAAGGGAAATACACCATTTCTCCGCCTTCTCTAATTTGAAAGTAAAGGGCATGGGCTCCAGCTATCACCATGTAATGTCTTCATTGAAACCTGAAACTACTTGCGGGGGAACTTAAGAGGTTTTTGAAATTTGAAGAGAGTGTTCCCGCAGTTGATTTCAGCCGTCGATTTGCAGGTGAGCGGATTTAAGGAGATCGCTTACGGGGGCACTCCTTGGTATAAATCTCGTGCAATTTGTGCTCCTGGGTTGTCGTTGGATTTGGGTGCAATTTGAACTGTTCTACACATGAATGAGTCTGACTCGACCCACCTTAACATCTCATCACGTAATGTTAATTTACGAACATATAAATCAAAATTCTTCTTTGACATACAAAATTTTACCTTTTCTAACATATATGTTTTTTTGGTGTTTTGAAAAATATTTCAAAGGTAAATGCAAATGAGCCACATCATCTGTTTCCATCTAGGGATAGTGATTTTTTCCACGGAAGCGCTAAGAACCGGATATTAGTGCCTTATCCATTGGGCATGGAGTCAAATATTTCTTGGTGACATATGAACAATGAACAGTCCGGGATTAACAATGGTGGAATGTTGACTTTTAATGTTGGAAATAATTCTTTGGATACTGCCCATTCACAGGCAGTTGTACTAAATCTCCATCTAGATCTTCCAAAATGAATGTTTTATTTGACCTTGCCTCAGAGATTCTGTATGGACCATACCAAAGAGGGTCAAATTTACCATGCGTCCCCTTTTCTTCTCTTCTGGTGTCCCATCTCCATACCAAATCTCCTACTTGAAAGAGAACTTCTTTTTCTTTTCTGTCAAATATAGACTTCATCTTTTCTTGTTAAGTAATCAAGTTATCCTTGACTTTGTTTCTGTTTTCACTTGATTCAATTATTTTGTTCAATCTCCTTACCAAGGCATTAGGTTCTTCCTGAGCTTCTTGATGGAAAGAAATCACTGGTTTGGCCAGCTGAGTAGGAAATAGTGCTTGAGTTCCATAAACCAGTTCATAGGGAGACTTTCCAGTAGATCTCATGGTAGTGACTTGAACTGCCCAAAGGGAGAACTTCAACTTCATATCCCAATCCATTTGATCCTCGTGATTGTCTTCTTCAAGATTCTGACCAATGTCTTATTTGAGGACTCTACCAATCTATTCCATTGGGGATGATATGCCGTGGAATGTGATAAAACTACATTATATGTTTGACAGAAATTAATGAAACGAGTAGAGTTGAATACCTGAGCATTTTTCAATCACAATTTTGACTGGACATCTGAATCTGCTGAAGATGTTTTCCTCCAGAAACTTCATCACTACTTGGTCATTTTCCTTCTTCGTGGGTATTGCTTCAACCCATTTTGTAAAATAATCAATGGCATTCAGAATCCACTTGAACTTTCCACTTGATGGTGGATTGATCTCTCCAATAAAATCCAATCCCCATTGGATGAAAGGTTTTTCAATAAATACTAGGATGAGAGGTAATGGAGCAATTTTTTTTATTTTCAGCAAACAACTGACACTTCTGGAACTTCTGACTAGTCTATAAACATCTGCAAATAGGGTTGGCCAATAGAAGCCTGACTTGAGAATTTTATGAGTAGTGACCTTCCAGCTAGAATGTCCTCCACACAGACTTTCATGATATTGTTTGGTGACTTTAATATATTCTCCTTCAGTCAAACATAACAACAAAATACCAACGGGATATTTCCATTATAGCTTTGCTTCTACAATAGCATATGGTTGAGACTTGAGCTTGAGAGCTCTTTATTTTGTTCTATTTAGTGAATTTGGATAGGAAACGAAACACAGGTAATGCACAATATCTTTATACCAACTAGATCAAAAAAAATTGTATTGAATACCTATTTTGGACTTCCTTTGACCTTCTCCATTAACAAATCCATCCACTGGTGCCAACAGATTAATTCCCAAGGCTTGAAAATTTGTCTCTGTCAACAACTTCGCTAACCCATGTCCCTTGACCAACTTGGTGGGTTTGATGTCCAAATCACACTCTTATATTTTTTCTATCCACTTCCCCCTTTTTCCTTCAACATCACTTTGGACCAGCATGTCTTTCACAACAAAATTAGGAACATAAGTAGTTATTTGGGACTGTAACACATAAGTCTTGAAGGCTTTCAGTTCTTTGACCAAATCATATACTTGCTTCTCCAAAATATTGTATTTGAGCTTAGCATCTCTGAGAACTTTACTGAAAAATGCAACTGGCTGCTCCTTACTATCTTCATTTTTCTGCAACAACACAACAACAATAGTAGTGAGGGATGCAAATGAGAATACCTGAAAGGCTTTTTGATAGCCTGGACTAATCAGAACTGGAGCTTCTTGCAATGCTTCCTTTATTATATCAAATGCATCTCTTTCTTCCTGATCCCATTTCACTTCTGCATTGTTCTTAAACATATCTGTTATAATTCTCATGATCTCCACATAATTGGTCACAAATCTCCTCAGAAAGTTTATTTTTCCTAGAAATCTTTGGATATCTTTCTTTCTTTTGGTTAAAGGAATCATCTGAATGGCTTCCACCCTTGCTGGGTCAATCTTTACTCCTTGTTTAGAAACTATGTGACCCAATAATTACCTTCTTTTAAGGAAAATAAATATTTCTTGGGATTTAATGACAGACCAAAATTTCTGCACTTTTGAATTTTTTTTTGCAAATGCTCCAAGTGTTCATCATCTGGCCCTGAGAAAACAGTTACACCATCCAGATATATAACTACAAACCTATCACCAACGAAGGCTATGTCCATGGCCCTCTGAAATGTTGCACCTGTGTTCATAAGGCCAAATGGCATCCTTGCATACATGAAGGTGCCCCAGGGTGTCGTGAAAGCAGTCTTCTTCTGATCTTATTTTTCTACTGCTACCTGATTATACCCAGAAAATTGGTCAACCATAGACAACCTGTGAGCTCCTATCACCTTCTATAAGACATAATCCATTTTCGAAAAAGGATAATTATCTTTTAGAGATGCTTTGTTCAAATTCCTAAAGTCTCAGGACCAGATTAGAAACCCCGTCTGAATATCTGAGAGGGACTATAATTTTCGCCTGCAACAATTTCTTCACTTCTTTTTGGATTAGAGCTAGCAACAATGGATAGAACTGTCTGAGCTTCTGTCTGTGTGGTTTGAGTCCTTATTTCAATGGAATCTTATGTTGAATTATGCATTTGTCATATGTTTTCAGGTCTTCATATGACCAGGCAAACATATCCCCTTTGAACAATGTATCTTAAAAACATCAATGTATCTCTCTTTGTAGTTCTTGGGAACACCTTTGAAATTAGGGGAATTTTGAGGTCTAAAATGGGCCACCTAAGGAAACTATAAACTAAAAGCGGAAATAAGAAAATAAGGTTTGATTACATCATCAAATTTTATAGGGAAAAAAAAAACTACTTTTTCAACTCGTATTTTCAACTTATCTCCCAAATATTTTACTCAAATTTCGAGCGGGAGTACTCGTTGGATGAAAAATTTAATTCCTCATCCAAGAAGTACCCATATTGCATACTTTCGATCGATCCTAGTACACGAAAAATGATAAATACATGAAAAACGTGATGGCAATCATGTTTTTCCATGTATTTTTCATTTTTCGTGTAGCAGGGTCCATCGAAAGTATGCAACATGGGTATCCTTGGATGAGGAATTAAATTTTGCATCCAACGAGTACTCCCACTCGAAATTTGAGTAAAAAATTTAGGATATGAGTTGAAAATACGAGTTGAAAAAGTAGTTTTATTATTTTATTATTTTTTAATCTTTTTACCTTTTTACTTAAAAAATGGTGAATAATCCCCCATGGTTGACATCATCATCTTGAATCATGTTGGGTCTTATAAAGATTATTTTGGATGTTCATTTTTCTTAGGAGGCCCATTTTAGACCTCAAAATTCCCCTAATTACAATTTCACTATTTTGGATTCCTGTTGAGTTCCCAAATTACAATCTTCCATCTCTTCTTCTTGATGTGTTTTCTTTGAATCAAGAGCAACATCATTAGCATCGAATAATCTTTCAAGGGGAACCAACCCTTTAGGGAGCACATTATATTTCAATTGGATAATCTTATGTTCACCTAATGACTGCTTAAGGTTTCTTATTTTTGCTTTCTACTCTGTTTGTTCTTCCTCTTGGTCTATCTCAACATCTTCAAAGTTTCCAATCATTGTCAGGAACTGATTTATCTGTTCATCATCATCAAACACCTGCCAATGTTTCACATTGTCAGGGATAGAAGGTCTATGTATAATTTCAATTCCATACCTTAGCCTTGGATTTATTGGAGGTTTGAAGGTGTTGGCTGCAACTGCTAAAGAATATGCCAATCTATTCTCCTCCCTCGGAATAAACTGAAAATTGAATTCTTCAAAATAGTTTTCTATCATATCCCGAACTTCATTCCTATATGATCTTAACCTCGGATGCTTGGTTTGACAATGATTTTTAATCTACCTTATTATCAATTCAGAGTCACCAAAAATTGTAATACATTGAACTCCCATCTGCTTAGCAACTTGAAGGTTTGAGATTAAGGCCTCATCCTTAGCCACATTGTTTGTTGAATCAAATTCTAGTTTAAAAGAGAAAGGCATGAGGTTACCTTCTGGTGATATCAACAAGAATCCAACACCTGTGCCTTCCTTGGAGTAGGCACCATCAAAGTAGCACTTCCAAATCTTCCTTGAGTGCAAATCATTATTTACAACTGCTGAAGAGAGCTACTTCCCTGTGTCTTCAACAAATTATGCATCTTCATGCAACATGAAACAAGAAATATCTTCTGTTTCTTGACTATAAATGGGGTAATTTTTTGCATCTTTCTTAGAGGTGATCTTCACAAACCTTGTTTCCCTCTACAATCTCCTTTTTTCCCCATTAAAAACCGGAATGATAGCATAAGTGAAATCTAATTTTAGAACACCTCCCAAATTTGCTCCCTAATATATTGACAAGAGCATTCCAAACATGGCTAGGATGTCAGCAACCACTACATCCATGAATATACTCTTTGCTGGGATTTGTGCCAAAGAAACTGTCACATCTTTAATTAATCCAACACATCTCACCCTTTTGGAATCAAATGAATATAGATCCCTATAAGGTTTGGCAATTTGCAAGTTTATTTCCTTCATAACAGACAATGGCATGAGGTTATGGGATGCTCTTGATTCCAACATGCAGTTATGTATAGTAAAAACATGAAGCAACGGATAAATATATAAGGGTGGAATAAAAGGACCTACTTCTTCTACATGAGGACCAAAGGTGACCACTCGATTTTCTTCTTGTAAGTTCACTGTGTCACTTATATCTTCCACTTGTGTGAGATTAATAAATTCTGAAATTTCTTTCTTGTAAGCTGGTATTTTAGCTAATTCTAAAAGAGGTAACTAAATTTTAACCTTCTCCAACTCTTTTGCCAAACTGAAAGCATGAGTTTTCTTAACATTATTTTCAGGTTCTTCTTCACTCTTTCTAGAATTTTCTGCTTATTCGGGTACAGGAAAAACTCTCTCCAAAATGTTAGTGTCAACTGATTTGTTCTGGGAAGATTCACCCTGCTGCACATTTGTTCTATTAAGTGAATTTATAGGTTGTTTCCCATTAGTGACCTGTTTCAGAGGGTCCTTTTGTTGTGGAGTCTCCATTGGAGGAGAAATGGAACCTTATTGTTCACCTTCATTATCCTACACTCTAGATTTCTTTCTAGTCCTCAAATCATACTTTTTATGCAACTTAGCTTGCATTTAATCTGTCAATTTCCTACAGTATTCATCCATTTCATCTTGATCAAAAGATACTCCAGCTTCAACATATTCTCCCTCACAATCTTCCTCTTCGTCCTCTTATATTGTATACATAGCAAATACCTGATCCTCGGACTCCCTTTGGTCATCTTCTGTTGGCTTTGCGGATGATGATTCTATATGCAACGGTGCTTGAACATGGTCTTGATCTCTTCTTTCCCTCTGCAAAATTTTCAGGGGATGTCTTTTGAATTGAGGGTTTAACCCCCCTCGGTTTTGTTGTACTTGTCTTTGGGATTTTTTATTTTCCAACTCCATCTTAGCTAGCTTATTTGTCAAATTTTTCATCACCTTTGTCATATCTTCAATGCTTATATCTTGTGATGATTCTTCTTTTTCTTTCCCCTTCTTTTGGACTGGTTGTTTCCCTTTCGCCTTTCCAACTGTAGTCATATTAGCTTCGATATCTAAAGCATATTTTTTTATCTGCTCAAGAGTAGGGGCTCTTCTCTCTCTCAATTTAAACCTAAAATAAGCTTCAAAAGCCCCAACAAAAACTACCTTTGCTCCTATAGGGGGGAGCTTCATCTCTATAGGTAAACTATTGTACAATTTGTTGAATCTTTTTACAAAAACAGAAATGTTTTCATTAGGCCTTCTTTTAATTGCATTAAACTCTGTCAATGAGTAACCATGATCTCTCTTTTCTTCCCATCTCTGAGTGAATTGAGTCTCTAACTCTTCCCAGTTATTTATTGAACCATTTGGTAAACCTTTGAACCATATTCTAGCCTCTCCATCTAGAGTCTGCACAAATAGTCTCATCAAAACATCAAGATGTTCTACATTTAAATTCTCGGCAAAAGTGAAAAACAAGGGTAAATGTTGTTCTACAGTTACTTCATCTTCTCCAGTGAAACAAGTAATTTGAGGTATTCTTGAGGCATGGCATTCATTGGTTGCGCAAGATTTAGTGGATCATATCTGTTCAACAAAAAGGCTGGTGCTGCCATATTTACACCTTGGTTAACTATTCCTTGGGTAGTTGAGGTTGATGGATTTGCTGTGAAAGTGAATGAAGGTGGAGGAAAAAATGATATGGGAGTGGGTTGATGAACAATGGCAGAAGAACCAGCAACTATATTTGGTTGTTCTTGAGTGAAGGTAAAAGAAACAGACTCGAAAGAATGTTATTGTAACTTAGGTTCTTGAAAATGAATGGGTGTGGAAGGAGAATCTTGTTCCAAGAAAGAGAGTTCCTTGGAAATATCTTCAAACAAAGGGTTATGAGAACTGCTGCCAGGAGAAGACAATGTAGGATCTCGTGTCGAAGGAGTTTCAGGCTTCTGAGCTTTTTTAGAAACCAATCTTTCTGGATCTGCTAAAGCAGGGACTATCTGCTGTGAGGTATCTGACCTCGTGAGAGACCTTTTGAAAGCCAAGATTTTGAAAATAACAAACACAACCCAAATATTTTCTCCTCACTGAACAACTAGAGTAAATAATGTGAAAATCACAGGGAAAATAAACTTCGTTTCTTCGCCCTCGGCAACGACGCCAGAAAACGTTGTATCTCAAGAAACAATCCCTTGACTGTGGTAAGAAATCAATGCTTAAGACATTTTATAAATGTATGTCAAAATTACAATATCAAATGGCCTCTGTTTAACACCTTGGGAATTTAATTACTCACTACCCTCAATAATTTGATATAATGAAAGCCTTCATAATGCCATAAACTACTGATATTTGAATGAAATGAAAAGAAGAACTGTAAGGGAAAATCAAAATGATTTGCCGAGAAAAATAATCTATCACTTTTAAGTTTCAGATTAAATTCATGGAGAGAGAGGAAACTCGAAATAATATGTTGTAAACACAGAATCTATTACATTAAAGTTTCATCAGGAGTCTGTGAAGAGAGAATAGATGAAGTGAAGGAGCGCAAATTAAGGTTATTTAACTCTTACTCATAGATGTAATTAAGAGACCGATTGCTACATTACTTCACTTCATTCAAAGAGGAATAAACAAAGAGCGAAACTGGAAAGACATATCAACATCAACAGGTGTAGGAAACCTGAACTTCTTTCATTAATTTCTCAGAAAATTCAGTACTAAACTAACAGTCATCCAGAGGTCCAAAACTCGAAACCTCTTTTCTTTATTTCTATCTTCTTAAATACATCAAAGTAGTTTGTAACTGTTGAACTTCTTGAAACTACTTGACTACCTAAACTGTTAAGATTACTTATGCAATCATACTGAGAAAACAAATTAAAACTGGAAATATTGTTCGTTTTTTTGAATCTGATGTTGTTGATGCATCCTTTCGATGTGTTGAGGTGTCCTTTCTAGTTATGATGCAGTAGCTTCACAGTTATGTAACGACGCCTCAATGCCTGACTTGACCCAGCTGTCGTGCTTCCAACAGTGCCACTATACGTTCTTCTATCTGACTCTGCCTATGCCTCTGTTCTTCAAACAATGTTATCTTGTCCCCTTCTATTCGTGCTTGCATCGTTCCACCTTCTCTCGCATTTTGGCATTTCACCAGCTCTACGTTATAATCCTCTTTTCTTCCTCTGATGTGGTTTAACACAAGAAATGCCTTACCTCTAAATTTGAAAACCTTTGGAGTTCACTTTTGAAACCGCATCGCATCTTCCCTCACATCGCACTTCGCATTTTGCTATTTTTAACTTGTCTTTAGTACTTATCTTCTAAGACTTGCGATGTGCGCTACGGGATCGGGTCCCACCTAGCATCGCACATCGCACTTTGGAGATTTTAACATGAACCCTTTGCACTATATCTTAAAAATTGCAAATAGTGAATGCGATCGGGTCCCACTGTCAATGCATATCACACTTCAGCGAATTTATCTCTTATCTCTGCACTTATTCGTTAAAACTTGCGGTTTGTGATTTGCGATCGGGCCCCACTGCATCGCATATCACACTTCGGCGATTATAACTCAAACCCTTTGCCCTTAAATTTTAAAACTTGCGATGTGCAGTATGCTAGCCAGGGCCACCTCATCGCATATCGCACTTCGGCGAATTTAACATTTACGTCCGCAATTTTTCTTTAAAACTCGTGATTTGCGATCTACGATTTAATCTTCATCGTCCATCTCTTCACATCAATTGTGTGCTTTGATCCCGACCATATGTTTTTCCCTTTGCGCCTCCTCCAAAACTCTTACGTGTCTAAGGGAAATATGCCATTTCTCTACCTTCTCTGACTTGAAAGTAAAGGGTGTGGGCTCCAACTATCACCATATAATTTCTTCATTGAAACCCGAAACCACTTGCAGGGGCACTTAAGTGGTTTTTGGAATTTGAAGAGAGTGTTCTCGCAGTTGATGTCAGCCGTCGATTTGCAGGTGAGCGGATTTAACGAGACTGCTTGCGGGGGCACTCCTTGGTATAAATCTCGTGAAATCTGTGCTCCCGGGTTGCCGTTGGATCTGGACATAATTTGAACTATTCTGCACATGAGCGAGCCTGACTCGACCCACCTTCACATCTCATCACGTAATGTTAATGTACCAACATATAAATCAAAATTCTTCTTTGACATACAAAATTTTACCTTTTCTAACATATATGATTTTTTGGTGTTTTGAAAAATATTTCAAACGTAAATGCAAATGAGCCACAACAGATCCCACACCAGTTTGTGTGTGTTTTCTGGATCCCAATTTCACTATTTCTTGTTGAAAATTTCAACATTAGTATGATGCTAGCACTACTGCTCAAATCAGCCTTCAAAACAGCCTTCATCACATTGGAAGATAAGCTCTTCAAGTTGGCCTATAAGCAGTGGACAAGTTTTCCTAAAAACAGATTGAAGGGTCAGCCTAAAATAGAGGAAGAATGTCACTATATATAATGTAGCTCTGCGGTTCATTTGGGATAAGAAGCTCAGACAAGTCTCAGAAAAATTTGGTGATATACATTTGTTGTAATTCCGAGAATAGAACTATGTCTAGAGCAAAGAAAGAAGGTGGAGTAATACATATCCACAAAGCTGCAAGTCTGTGTTAAAGTGTGGAATTTCAGGACTGAAGCTAGTACAAAGTTGCAGGACTGAAACTAGTGTAAAGTTGCAAGACTGAGGTTGATACGAAGTTGCAAGAATAAGGCTAGTGCTGAGTAATAGAATTACAGTGAAGTGTGAAGTTATATAAGGGTTGCTCAGCAAAGTACAAAAGGAAGAAAAGGGGATATCTCTATAGTGAAAAGAAGGCATGTTATAAGTTCAATCTAGGGATGTATGTAAAGGATTGGTTTGGGTATAAAGCAAGATAAGAATAATCTTATAAGAAGCCAATTAATCTAAGGAGATATTGTAAATTTATGTAGATGTTCTATTCTTGATGCAACTTTACTTTTTACTACAACAATCACATAAACAATCAAGTAAAATGTTGATAGAACATACCAATGGATCTACAAAAGATAAACTATAAACAAAAAAATGTGGTGGTGCGTTACGGAGGTCAACAAGATTCTTCAACTAGCAAAGTCTCCTTGGTCATCCATCCCATCGTGTGTCACAACAGCCCTCAAAACAGCCACACGGTCAACTGAAAGTCAACCCCAGAAAAGTCAACATTGTCCAGAAAAGTTAACGTAGGACAACAGCAAGAAAGTCAACGCAACTCGGTCTTCGGTCAACCTTTGACCTCGGTTCTTGTTCCAATATGTATGACCTTCCAAAATCGAAGTCTCCATCAATTTTTAGCCTATTTGGACCATGCGTTGACCAAAGTCAACACTGGTCAAACTTGCGTGGAAACCCTAGCTGCAGTAAATTCGTCCTTCTTCCCACATGTGAACCGAAACTACTTCCAAGGAGCTCGTACTAAATCAGAGGAGGAGATGATGTGTGAGGATGAGATGAGTGAAAAAGTCCTCCAACGTTGACTCTATTCAATCATTGAGGTGTGTGACACAGGGTGTAAAACCTTAAGGCCGACCTGCACATATTTGAAATTATTAAAAATAAATTCAAAATAAATGTTTTGCTCATCATATTAAGATCAATTTTAGATTGATCTTACACCTCTCCGAAAGAGGAACCCAATAAAAATATTGGTATCTTCATTTGACAATCACAACATGGAGTTTGGACCTAGTTGTCCAATTTTAACACTCCCTCTTCACTAGGGAGAGCTCCATCCACCTGTGAAATCAAACATCGTGCGTCATCTCTTCATAACTTGCTTTGCTGGCCTCTTTATTTCAGAACATAATTGGGTCAGTCACAAAGACATCATTCCTCGGTTGACAGATTCAACGCAGAGGTCCAAAACCTCTATCAGACTCACAAAGGGTCTCATACCAACCTGAAGTTGGTTTACCTGACCCAAAGTCAGTAGGAGGTTCGAAACCTTGTTCAGACTCAAGAGAGTCATATATACTAACCTGAAGTTAGTCTCACTGACCTGAAGTCAGTTGGAGGTCTGAAACCTCACATGGACTCAAAGAGTCACATACCAACCTAAAGTTGGTTTATATGATCCAAAGTCAGTAGGAGGTCTGAAACCTCACTAGACTTGATCCCAAATCAAGTGGTTGGACATGTGTCATCCTAGATAGTGAGTACAACAATCTCTGATGCGTCCATCAGTCTTTGCTACTAGTCTCTAGCTTTTCCCACCTCATTGGCCAAATGAGAGGTACTTCCCATGAGTTCGAAACTCAAATGGGTAGGATGCATAGGGGGCACAAATCATGAGAGGCAAACCAACTCAATCATCACGATGGGGCCCAAGCACACCAAAAAGGTTCAGCAAGCCTAGCCCTGTGGTTGCTTATAGCTTTGAGAAGCTATCCCCAAAGCCCCCCAGAGATCCCAGAGCTCCGTCCAACAAGACCCTCAGAATAGGGTCATTCCACGATTCCAATATTCTCACGGAAGGTTAGGAACATGACCTTCCCTAAGGGCATAGTGAGAATATTCGCGACTTGCTCATCAATTCCTATGATCGATCCTTATGGTGCCTTGATGTACCATATCCCGGATAAAGTGGTACCAGCCATCAACATGATTGGATTGATTGTGGAACACGGGATTCTATGACAAATGAATCCCCCTCTAGTTATCACAAAGGATAACGGTGGCATCTAGCACATGCTCGAACAACTCACTGAAGAGCTTTCGCAACCAAGTGACTTCACAACAGGCCATACATGTTACAATGTATTCGGCCTCAGCAGTGCTCAAGGCTACCGACTTTAGATTCCTGCCCGAAGCAGATCTACATGTGAAGTAGCATCCATATGTGCTCTTGCGATCCACCACACTGCCAGCCCAATCGGCATCAGTATATCCATGGAGTGTCATACTCCCGGCAGTGTATCTCAGCCCATGGTCTATCATGCCTCAGAGATATCTCAAGAGTTTCTTGGCACCAACCCAGTGAATGTTATGATCAACCATGTGTTGACTCAAAGTGTTCACTGCACAACATACGTCTGAACAGGTGTTCATTAAGAACATCAGGGTCCCTATGAGTTGACGATACTTAGTAGGATTTTTCAATACTGGCCCAGCAGTGCTGCCACTCAACTTCTTGAAGTTGAGCTCGATCGGTGTCAACACAGACTTGCAGTCCAACATACCAAATCTTTCCAGAAGCTTCACAATGTGTTTTCCTTGAGAAAGGAAAATCTTGCCAGGTCTTTCCCAGACCTCCAGGCCTAGGAAGTAGTGTATCAATCCTAGGTATTTCATCTCAAACTCAGCAGTGAGCTCCCTCTTGCACTGATGAATGAGAGGGTTAGCACCTGTCAGGAAGAGGTCGTCCACATGCAACACTAGAATGAGAGGCTTCTCTCTATGAACCTTGAAGTAAAGGTTCGGATCAACATTACTATGAGTGAAGCCCAGCTTCATCAGGTAGTTATCTATCCTCTCGTACCAAGCTCTGGGTGCTTGCTTCAACCCATAGAGGGCTTTCTTCAACTTGCAAACATGGGTGTCTTGATCCTGGACTTCGAACCCCAGAGGTTGCTCCACATACACCTTTTCCTTTATCGCACCATGCAGAAATGCGGTCTTCACATCCATTTGTTGAAGACTCTATCCTTGCGTAGCAGCAAGGGCTATGATAGATCGTATGGTGGTATATCGGGCCATAGGTGCCAATATGTCATCATAGTCTACGCCTTCCTTTTGAGAGAAGCCACACGGAATGAATCCTTGCCTTGAACTTTTCATCACTTCCATCGTATCCATGCTTGATCTTGTAGAGCCATTTTGAGGTGACAACTCGCTTTGTCCTCCAGCCTAGGAACCACATCCCAGACATCATTCTTCATTATGGAGTCATACTCTTCGTGCATAGAATCCTTCCAGACTTGATGCTTTACAGCTTCCTCAAAAAGATCCAGACTCAGATTATACAATAGTACTCATGGCTGCTAGATACCCTTGGTATCTACTCAGCGTCTTCCTTTCACGGAATGTCCCCCTTAGGGCCATATGTCCCTCAAATCCTCGAGAGTGTCCCTAAGCCATGATGGTCTCTTTCCCAGTGAAGGAGGTGGATCAATCGGGTCCATTGGTCCTTCAAAATCAGGCATTGTCTCATCCTTCGGTTCCTCTTGATTTCTAGGCCTTGCTTCATGACCTTCCTAAGATCTCGGAAGATTGAATACTTTCCTCAGGGAAGTATCTTCATCAAAGGTGACACTGTGGAATATCTCCACTTCCCTTTGAATAGGCACATAAAATCTATAGGCCTTCAAAGTTTTGTTGTAGCCCACAAACATTGTGGTCTCCATCTTGATGCTATCTCCTCTGCAAAAGTTCTTGAACTCGTTCGTCTCATATTCAGTGCCATTATTGATCTGTCGAATAGCATCTCATGTCATTGCTCCCAGTGGACTTCCTCCAACTTAGTAGAGTGTATAAATTCTAGACCCAAACATGATAGCTTCCTTGAAGCTCTTCTTCCACATGTGCACCTTTCCATCAGTGAATGCCACATTGAAACTTTTGTCTTCCATGGCTAATATAGACACGAGGTTATTCTTCAAATTAGGTACATAGAGTACATCCTGCAAGTGGAGGACTTTAACTTGAGACAAGTGGAGGGTCACAGTCCCTGTCCCTTTCATAGGATATGTGGTATTATCTCCAAGGATAATTTCCAGATTAGTATCCTTCTCAACCATATCAGAGAGTGCTTCCTTGAACCTAGTGATCTACCTTAAGGCACCACTATCTATCAACCAGACATCCATAGTGTCAGGTGGAGATGCAACAGAGAGGACAGATACAAGAATGTATTAATTTATTTTATCAACAACATTTGATTCCTCATACCTGGAATTTCTTGACCTTTTTAAAGGTTGATCATTTTCGCGGGAGGGAGCCTTCATCTTTCCCTGAAACCTGTTTTTCCTTTTATTTTCATCCCTCCGGTTGTTGTTGTTGTCATCATCATTAGGAGAATCCTTCTTGAAAGGGCATTCTCTAGCATAGTGACCTGGCCTATGACAAGTGAAACACTTGCCCTTCTTTCCTTGGGTCCATGCTTTTACTTTGTACTTTGGACCACCAAAGTTCTTCTTTCTAGAATGAGCAACGTATGCAGCATTTCCTTCATTTCCATACTCCTTCATTCTTGATTCTTCTTGAACGCATCTTGATAGTACTTCGTCAAAGTCAAGTATCACATTATTGTTTAGAATGGTAGTGTTTAACACATGCCATTCAGATGAGAGCCCTCCAAGTGCGGTGAGTACCATCTCTCGATCAATTGGTGTCTCCCCAATAGAAAACAGATTGTTCCTAATCTCGGTCAGCTTCAGAAAATATGATTGGACAAACTCATCCTTGCCCTTCTTCAGATTATTCAATTGATTCTTGAAGAATAGTACTTGATTTGCATTGTTGACCTTGAACATGAGGACCAACTTATCATAAATCTCTTTGGATGTGCCCAACTCAGAGATGTAGGCCACCAGAATTTTATGAATGGATTCCCTGATCATCAAATTTGCTTTGATCTCCCCCTTCTTGTACTTTTTTTTGGCAGCAGCAATAGTAGTGGATGGAGGTTCTTGGACTTTACCCTGCACATAGTCCATGACATCTTGGTCTTCCAATTTGAGATCCAATATCATCTTCCATGCATGGAAGTCATCCTTCCCAGTCAATTTTTCATCCTCCTTGAAGCCATAGTTTGTGGAACCCATTATCCTCTTTGGTGATTGCTACAAATAGGGCTTGTCTTCACCTCAACTCTGATACCATGTAAATTTATGTAGATTCTCTATGCTTGATGCAACTTTAATTTTTACTACAACAATCACATAAACAATCAAGTAAAATGTTGATAGAACATACCAGTGGATCTACAGAAGATAAACCAGAAATAGAAAAAATATGGTGGTGCGTTACGGCGGTCAATAGGATGCTTCAACCAGCAAAGTCTCCTTGGCCAGCCATCCCAGCATGTGTCACAACAGCCCTCAAAACAGCCACACGATCAACTGAAAGTCAACCCCAGAAAAGTCAATGCTATCCAAAAAATTCAACGCAGGACAACAGCAAGAAAGTCAATGCAGCTCGGTCTTCGGTCAACCTTTTGACCTAGATTCTTGTGCCAATATGTACAACCTTCCAAAATCGAAGTCTCCACCAATTGTCAGCCTATTTGGACCATGCGTTGACCAAAGTCAACGCTGGTCAAACTTGTGTGGAAACCCTAGCTACAGTAAATTCTTCCTTCTTCCCACGTGTGAACCAAAACTGCTTCCAAGGAGATCGTACTAAATCAGAGGAGGAGATGATGTGTGAGGATGAGATGAGTGAAAAAGTCCTCCAACATTGACTCTATTTATATCAAACATTGAGGTGTGTGACACATTTGCTGGGGGTGTAAAACCTTAAGGCTGACCTACACATATTTGAAATTATTAAAAATAAATTCAAAATAAATGTTCTGCTCATCGTATTAAGATCAATTTTAGATCGATCTTACACCTCTCTGAAAGAGGAACCCAATAAAAATATTGGTATCTTCATCTGAGCATCACAACATGGAGTTTGGACCTAGTTTTCCAATTTTAACAGATATCAAGTACTATAGACTGAGTACTCAAAGGTTGGTGCGGGACGGTGCATAAAGAAAGAATCAGATCAATGAGTCAATGATGAAGCATTGACAAGGTCTTGGAGGCATACAAAGGTCAAGAGTCTGTGTCATGGTCATGGTAATTGTCATCTGAAAGTTTATAAGAATAATTTCTTGTGGGTTTTCCTCTCCAAGAGGGAGAGGTTTTGGTCTTGGCTTGAAGAGCCTAAATTTTTGTTTCTTGTGTTTTTGATAATTGAATTGAAGAAATATATAATAAGTTAAGAAGAAAATACATAAGTGAAAGAAGTAAGCTCACAAGTAATTATCAAGTAGAGAATTTGAATTAAACATTGCCCTACCAAATTCTCAAAATGGAATCAGAGCTAAGGTGCTAACGACAAGGGCTACTTGACAAGGATACACTCAAATCAAATTCAAGGTCAAAGTATGCGTTGGAAAGTCAAATCAGTTTGCAAGAAGATTCTCAAGCCATCTCATGAAGACCTTCAATCTCATTCAAAAGATTCACTTATCAAGGAGATAATATTTTCCATCAAAAATTTATATTGAAGGCATTGTTGGAAGAGACATCATCTTTTTGAAGACATCCTTTATCATCAAGAAGATCCAAGGTCACCTTCATTGGAAAATTCAATCTAAGAAGGAATTCCTAACTTCATCTTCATAATCATGGACTCACTCATACCCTATGTATCTAAACTAAAAACTACAAAGTTGGTGGAGCTATTCTCTGTAAGTACTAAAGGAGAAGAAATCTCTCTGAGATAAGAACTATACAAGATGAAATTTTCAAGAGAGGAAGGAATCACTTAATATTTTATGAGGATTTCTAAAATAGGAGACCAACTGTAGGAATTGGGAGAAGTAATGTCTGATAATGAGATGACTACAATGGTGTTGAATGCTCTACCAGAATAATGGTGAAACTTCACTTCAAGTTCATACGGGAAGAAAGATGCAGCACCATTCCAGGATCTATGGTATCTATGTAAAATAGGGGAAACAAGATTAAAATTCAAAGCTTATATAGGATCAATTGAAGGGAATCAAGCCTTTGCAACCATGTCCAGGAAGATAGGAAGATAGGAAGATTTGGAAAATTTGGTCCTCGGAATAAAAGAAGAAATATGGACAAAGTACGATGCTTTGGATGTAATGAACTCGGGTATTATAAAAGGGATTGTCCTAGATCTGGGAAGGACAAGAGGAAAAAGGAAGAATACCATATTAGTTATGTAAGAGAAGAACCTAATACAAATAAATCTAAGAAAGAAGAAGCGGAAGATCTCTATTCTGATTGAGATCATTTTTCTCTTTAAGTGATTTCTGTTGGTTGTAAGATAGTATGATAGGAAGCAGTGTATATTAATAGAATCTTAGAAGCATGGAAGGAGAACTTGAAGAAGTGGCTCCTAGAAACCTCGTTAATTACAACATTGATGGAAGACAGTCATTAATATCAAGGGTAATCATTCAATAATCAATATAGAAACAGGCGCTGACATTTTCTAATGGAGCTCTCTATGGATTCAGTGGTTAGAAAAAAAGAAAAAGTTTTCATCGAGAATTATATTCTTAGGATATGATGACATATTGATGAAGCAGGTCAAGGGAATGAAGTTCTTCACTCTAGTAAAGTTGTTGCAGTATGACTCAAAAGGAAAAGGTTGAGGTACATATGCTACCACTGGATGTTATAAAGTCATGTCATATGGTTGCAAGTGATGGAATTCTATATTTAGAAGTATGATTTATGGAAGGAGGATCTCTTCTATTACATAGGTTTCCAAAAACAAATCAAATTTAATATGTACTCATATGTAATATGAGGTGGTTTTATACAAACAATGAAATGGATACTTGAAGTTATTAGGGATGAAGCTGTGTGGAAAAAGAATGGAAGAGATAATGAAGTGCAACCATGTGTATGCGGTTTTCATCTGAAAGCCAAGAAGATGTGACTAGGAGATCCTGGGAAGATATGTGGACTCTGATAGAAGTTAAACAAGAAGACACTTGAAAAAACATATCTTTAGGAGATGCGTCAATCTGAATAGAGGATGTTGATGCCGACATGAAGATGTCATGATGAAAGATCATCACTAAGGTAACTGTTGATTTAAAATTTCTTATGTATATGTTTATCTGGATGAGTTTATGCAGGGCTTCCAATCATGTGGAAGGATGTAAGATCCTTGGGAGATGGTTCAAAGGAAACATGGAATAAAGGTGGACCAGATGAGTAAGAATGATGAATCACTTTCTGATGGTTGATATGACTCGTAGATGAAAGTGATGGATGATCTATGCCCTATATAGTCAAAAGTTGAACATTCCTGAATATCAAAATCCATGACATCGAGGGGAGGATTTCTTCATGAGTAGCCGGGTGTCTCACCATTGTTTCTACAGGTCCCTGGTTGAGAGGGAGCCTGGTGGTAAGTTTCTTACTTGGAAGAAACTTGAAGTATTTCCTTCCCGATTTAAGAGGGAATGATGTATATGATTCTCTAGTTAATGTGTCATGCACTAGACCAGGACTAACAACTGTAAGTCTTAGTGAAGGCCATGAGGAGAGAATGGATAAACACATCATTCTGGTTTTCACCTCAAAAGACAGAATGGAGGATTGGGTTAATCATAAGGCTTCCGATACTCTTTGAGAATGAGATAGGTCATTTAGGATAAGAGTAGTTGGGGACTGATATTCTTTGAGGTTTGGCTACCCAATATAAGAATAGTCCAAGAAGTTCATACTCTAGGAACACCTGGGTGGAGTAGGTACCTTGGAGAGACAATGGCGATGGTGTCTAAGTCATGTGTCTTGCCAACATTTTATCCCATTGTCTCGTTGAGAGATGGGGCTGTTAGTCAAGGCCTTGCACTAGGACAATGTTGGTTGATTGGATGCTATATAGCAGCGATAACCAATCCGATTCTTCTTATGAGATTCTTCAGATTGAAAGTGACCATGTACATGTATGAATAACTCCCAATTTAAGAGGGAGTGTTGGAAAGTGTAACTAGGATTGGTCTTCATATTGACTATGTAATTATGTATTTATGTAATGAAGAAGACAAAGATAAAAAAATGTATTTTTTCTATGCTTACTTCATGGGTTTCATAAGCAAGGTTTTTATTATAGGTCAAAATACTTCTTCTTGATGTCTTTTAGGGATTTTTCAAATTTTCATAAATGTACTAATTAAGAGTCATGTATATGAAGAGTATAGTCAAAGGAGTATGCTTCAAGACCTTGTCATATAACCATGGAGAAATGGTTGTAGTATGATGGTAGCACTACTTCTCAAATCAACCTTCAAGACAACCTTCATCATGCTAGAAGATAAGCTCTTCAACTCGACCTATAAGTAGTGGAAAATTTGGCCTACAAACAGATTGAAGGGTTGGCCTAAAACAAAGGAAGATGTTGAACCCTTAGTTAAACTGAGAGGGGGGGTGAATCAGTTTAACACATTCATGGACTTTTAAAACTTTCCTTTAAACTTATTTACACCTTAATTTCATGATCAACTTATTACATAATGTAACAACAATCTTAATCTGTGAGCAACAAGTATTAAGCAGATTAGATACACCATATCAACACATAAACATCATGCACATAGACAACAGATATAAGTGGAAACCCATAAGGGAGAAAACCACATCTTATTATTGTTGTGATGCAAAGGCAAGCTCCAACTCCCTCTCACCATTGATTTTCTGTAGGCTCCAACCTACAAGAGGCTACTACCTCAATTCTGCAAGCTACAACTTGCAAGGAAGCTCCAACTCCCATCTATTTTCTGCAGGCTACAACCTACAGGAGGCTCCTACCTCAGTTCTGCAAGCTACAACTTGCAAGGAAGCTCCAACTTCCATCTATTTTCTACAGGCTACAACCTACAGGAGGCTCCTACCTCAGCCAGCTACAACTGGACATCTATCAAGCTACAACTTGATATGGAAGCACCAACTTCCTCACTATACAATAAAATCGTATGCTGATTTACCTGGATATCAGCTCTGTTTTTCTCCTTTTTGCTGTTGTCCTTCCAGCCTTCAAATTTGCTTTATATCATCTCTGGATCTTCACAAATCCTCTTTCTGCTCCTTCTTCTTCTTATACACTCTAACCTCATGCTGCTTTCTCTACCCTCATGTTGTTCTGTCTTATAATGTTCTGCTCTCTTCCATTCCGCAGCTTTCTAAAATCTTAAGCTCCCTTAAATTCTGTTGCATACTCCCTCTCACTCTCTCTATATCTTCGTCACCTTCTGCACATGAATATTACCTGTTTTATACAACTAACTTCATGGATTTTTTCATTCTACAGGGAATATGAAGTGAACAGGTATGACTCTTTGCCTTTCACCCACTCATTTTCTCACTCAGCATATTCTGAATGTTACAACAATATATACAATCATTACAGTATCAAATTGGAGTTTTGCTTTTCCTATAGAGACTTTCCTTTGCATCACATACAACAAAAATAATTAATTCATTTACATTTACAGTTACAACAAATATATTTCACTCAGCCCTTTCAGCTCTTGGCTCGCTGTCTGTTTGTCCTTTATGTTGCTGTCACTGTCTTTTCAGTTTCTACAGTTTCATCATATAAGTTCTTCCCAAGCGCATTTTTCCTTACTCGACCTAGCTGGCACATTTTCAAAAATGCCACCAAATCTCCTTTTGCTCGACTCTGCCTCTTCTGCTTGTGCCCACAACATTCAAACTTTTCTTCAAAAACCGTCGTTACCGCATCAACCATTGTTTTGCACGAGTGTCGGGTCTTATTACTTTCCCGAGTCTTTTCTATTGCTATATTCTAGCTCTGCTGCATAACTGTTCTGCTTCTCCCATTTCCTGTGTCTTTTGAGCTGCGTTCACTCACACTTTGCTTGTAAATGTTCGTTGTGCATATCCACATGCACATAATCCTTTCATCGATCGAACGGTCATCGCACTCCGCCTCTTTTAACTTCCCAATCCGATGGAATTCGCACACCAAGTTGCATGTTATTTAATTGTTCCCAACCTACGCGAAATAGGTGGTTTTAGACTGGCACAGGTCCCCCTCTTAATTCTATCACGTTCGTTTCACCTTTTACCACTTATCCTCCAAAAGCGGTGCAAAATAACAACTTACCAGCTTTCTAATCCTGCCTTCACTATTCCGTGGATTTCAAAATATGTTCCACGATTTCACGTACAGTCACCTTTTGGTTTTGAGCGTCTCATTCATATTTTCACTTCTGCTCCTCTGCACCATGGTTTCTCTTTTATAATATATCCTTGACACCTGATTCATACATACTCCAAAAGCTGAATTCTTTCACACTTGACCTTAAACTTTTTCCCTTTGAATAATTGTTCTGAGCTGCATCGCATCTGGCCCCTTTATCGCACTTCGGCGCTTATGAGTGCTATCTCTTCTGAGCTTTGCAATTTGCGATATGCAATGAACTTCGCATCGCCGATTCGCATCGCCACTTCGCATGACTTCTAAGTTTGTGCGATATCTCTCCTGCCCCGATTGCGATATGCGATGAACTTCGCATCACATTGCATCGCATCTTCGCATCGCATCTTTGCATCGCCACTTCATTATCGCACTTTGCGCTTCGGCGATTCAACCCAATTCTCAAGCGCTTATTCTCCTGAGCTTGCGATGTCCGATATGTGATCGGGTCCCACTTGATTGCGATATAATCTCTACTGTCTATCTCCTTTAATCTCATCCGTTGATCACTTCGATCTACGACTGTACTTTTGGGCTTTAGGGAAGTGAGTCCTAGTTCACAGCACTGTGGAGGCATTCCTCGGTACGGAATGGTCATCAGGCATGTGCTACTGTAGTGAATTACAACCGCTCTGTGGTCAACGCTCGATGGGCGGGTCAACTGCGGAGGCACCCCCTTGGGTTAACCACCAGGCTGTTTGTGCCCCCGTTGTACCGTTGATCCCAGATCAATGTTAACCGCGCTCATATTCTGCCTCTTTGCTACACATTGATGTTGCTTTCCTCTTTTCTGCATAATGTTACTCCTCTTGAGCTTTTCACTCTGATTTGGGATTATTTCACTTGCTGCACACCTTTGCTGCTTCTCTGCTGCCTTCGCTGCCTCTACTGCACGCCTTTGCCTTCGTTGTCTATGTTGTTTCTGTGTATCTCTCCTGGGTTGCCTATGCTTCTTATTGCACTTGCTGCACGCGCCGATCTCTCCTGAGCTCCTTTTGCTGCCTTTGCTCCTTTTCTTCCTTAACTGCCTCTCTGCTGCCTTTGGTGCCTAGCTGCATTTGCTGCCTCTGCTGTATTTGCTACCTCTCTGCTTTCGCTGCTTCTTTGCCTTTGTTGCTTAGTTGCATTCACTGCCTCTGGTGCTTGCCAGTGTTTTGGTGTTGTTCCTTTGTGCTCCTTTTCCTTTGCTGATGGTCTAATGCTGCTCCTTACCTCTCTTTTATGCTTTCATACTGCATTATTACTCCACTTCTTCTTTGCCTTATTGTTGCTTCTTCTCTGCTCCTTTTCCTTAATGATAGTTCTGTTGGTGCTCCTTTGTGATCCTTTGCCATCAATGACAATATTTCCAACAATCTCCCCCTTTGGAATTGATGGCAACACATCCACCAATATTCCAATGCTTCCTCCAAGTCTTCCTCCCCCTTTCATTATGAGAAGTGTCTTTCTTCCTCTACTTTCTTTTTAGAAGAGCCTTTCTTTTTTTGCTTACTTTTCCTCCCCCTTTTACATCAATGGCAAAGGGTTGCACATCTCTCAGTGTAGATTCTATCTTTTCATTTCCTCTCTCTAAGTTGTGTTTAGGCCCTTCTTCTTTTGATTTTATACCTTGCTGCTCCAGACTGGTGTACACGAGTTGTTGGGAGAACACTTTTGAGAATTATTGAACTTGTATATACACAGTAAGTTGATACCATCCCAAAGCACAGACTCCTTGCAGTTGTATAGAGTGTAGGTGATGATAGAACAACCATATATAATCAAACTTATATAATCAGAGATGCATCATTGGACCAAAACTAAAACACTGAGAATGCTTCAAATATACTTCAGTCTCTAGTATGATCTTCATCAGAAATACATATTTGTTGAGGAAGATTGTAGATGGAAAATGTCTTCTTCTGCAATACACATCTGTAGTACAACATCTATTAAATTATGATGATGCCAATATATATTTTATAGCTGTGGTTCACCTTTCCTACCTGTTGGTGGTGATATGAGCTAGGATGCTGACAAGGATATTACACTTAATAGCTGAAAGGTCCTTGTTACTGATGTGAGCAATGAATCAACCCAGAGCTTACAACTTGTTGTGAGATTAGACAATATCTTTCAATCTAAGAGACCAAACGACTTTACTGCTTGTTAATCTTACTTTTGAGCTTATCTGTAAGATTAACACAACTAGTCCTTCATACTTCCGATACTTTAACTGTTCTATCATGATGATATTCAGCAAAACATCTTCAAGTTGTTTAATTGAAATCTCAGCAAACAAACTTCACACATTTTTATGAATGATCTTAAGAAAGAGGCCTTCAAGATATATTTGTACTTACTTGAGGAAGGCATACAATTATATCTAGAAATAGATACTGCTTCAATGCTCAATATACTACTTCAAGTGTAAACAAGATAATGATCCTTTTGCCCTTTCATTGACCCTTTTATGCTTTAATAATGTAGATAACGCTGGGTATACTACCTTGATGTACTTTTTCCATAATCCTTTGATCCTGAGGACCTGTACATACTGATGCTCCACTGATAACACTTGGTATTCTGTTGATAGGCATGTTTATTGTACCAAATACCAATTGATACTACTTTGATAAACCATTTAGAGATTTCACTTCAGCTTGCACATGAACCCATAGTTAAGACAACCTTCATAGTTTCTACTATTGAGCTTTCCACTGTTCACACCAACAATCAGCAATATACTGAATTTGATCTTGGCATCATTGATCATTTTTCTTATTCTGTCATTCTGTTCAAAGGAAAGCCATTGCATGTTCCTTTCTAGGAATGCTTCATAACCGTTGCTACTTTATATTCAACTCAATTGTTCTAACGTAATGATCTTCGGGAAGACATCTTCAATTTCTATACTAGGAATCTTCATGGGCAGATCACTCAGAGATTTATCACTCACTTAACTGCATTCCTCCAAGGGGACTTTTAATATATGAATGATGTAATGATATAATGATGATAGGCACTTCTCTTACTCATCCTTCTTAATGTGAATCATTGTTAACTCTAGCAGTATGATGCACAATGTGATCATCCTTTATGGGTATTTCCAGTTCTATAGCTCGAAACATAATTTTTGTTATTTTAACCATTCATCACTTAATGTGCTGATGTCTTCTTAGCTTACATGTTCATGGCTGATGTTCCCTCTACCATCATGGTTGCTTGTTGCCTTCTCTCCTTCCATCAACCTGTTGGCTATTGTGTGCTTCAGGTATTCTTCTTCCTCTATAGTTCTATGTTAGAGAAATTGTCCTTTCCCTTCCTGATCTTATAACTGTTCTCATTCCAAGGAGCTCTTCTTAGACTACTTTCATGGGGACTATCTATGGACTGCTCTCCCCCTAGGATGTTTCTTCTTAGATCATCTCCCCCTGAGAATGTGATGGATTCATTATGTTATTGAGTTAACAGGCTCCCCCTTTCTCTTTTCCTTCCAAACTTTATTAGGGTTCTTCATAATGTTTTCACTTCTTTTTGATTCACAGTTTTGTCGGATTGGATTGGATTCCATCATCTATCTAGAGTTCTTTAATGTATATGGTAGTTTACAGTATTTTACTTTGTAACCAAGCTCGAGGCATACATAACATCTTATTTTACCAAGATATGTTTGAGCTGATGTATAATATTTTGTTCCCCTTTTTTAACACAATTTACATTCAACAGATTTATGTCCAAATTCATTGCATGAAAAACAGTAGCCATGGAATTGATTAGTGTACCTGGTGAAAGGTTGTCCTCTCCATTTGTTTGCTTGAGGTAGTATTTTCATTTTCTACATCCTTTGCTGGTAGGATTGGATTTGCTTTGTCTTACAATATGCTGCAATATGTCCAGGTTTGTGGCAAGAAAAACAAGCGACATTTCTCATGGGAGGCAAGAATCTCCTTTGAGGTCTTCTGAACTTGTTCAATTGATCTTTAGGAACATTTGAACTTTTTGCAACTGCTTGATTCTTCCTCTCATTCTTTGTCTCTTGATGTTGCTACTTGTTTCTATTTGTTTCATCACACATCAAGTTCTTGCTCGCTTCTGCTTCTGTGGTTCCTTTTTGAGCTGCTTCATCATTCCTTTCAATGTATGCCTTCTTCGAGGTCTCCATGGAGGCAATCTCATCTCTGAACTGCTTACACCCCCTGCTCCTTTCTTCTATCAGTCTTCTAGCTACAATAATCTCAAATTGCTGAGAGTTAATTTTTCTTTATATAGATTTTACAAAAATGATATTCTTGTTATCTTCTACCTTGGACTTACTGGTTTCTCCTTCATATCCTATCCCAGCCTTTATGAGAGGAGACCTTTGAGCATTTAGAATCTTGTCCAACTATTCAGAGCTTGTCATTTGAGAAGTATTCATTAATAATTCTCTTTGGGATTTTTCTAATTTCTTTCTCAGGCACACTACTTCTTCTTCCAATTTCTCTTGCTTCTGAATTTTATCCTTTATTTTCTTTAGTAGAGTGTCTTCTACAACCCTTGCTTCTTCAAGTTGTGTCTTCAGGCCAACAATTTCTTTCTTATCTTCATATTCTTTCTCATCACATATTTGCACCAATTTCCTCAGGCCTTTGTTTTCATTCTTCAATCTTCCTATTTCAGTCAAGGCAATGTCAAGTTTGGTTTGTTCTTTCACTATAATTTCTTCATGGAACTTACTTCCATTCACACTAGCAGGTACCTCATTTGATTGAACATTTTCCTTTTGAAATGAATTTTTCTTCTTCTTGATCCTCTTCTCCTTCTTGACAATGCAACCCCTAGTGTCTACTTCATGCATGAAATGCAATCTATCCCAGATTTCTTTTGTAGAGGTTAGATCCATTATTAAATCAAGATCCTTATCATGAAGACTATTATATATCACACATTTTGCCTTGGCATTCCACTATTGTTCTTGCAAAGAGGCAGAGTATGTGCAATAACCATCACATACAAGCTTCCATACCTCAGGTTCATAAGCCATTAAATTTGTTTTAACCTTATCTCTCCATTCAGGAAAGTTTGTTGTATTTAGCACGGGTACATTTTGATAGTCCATGACTGAACCAGATCTCCTTCAAGATATAAGGCTTACACAAAAGGAACCTGCTCTGATACTAATTGTTGAACCCTTAGTTAAACTGAGAGGAGGGGTGAATCAGTTTAACACATTCATGGACTTTTAAAACTTTCCTTTAAACTTATTTACACCTTCATTTTATGGTCAACGTATTACATAATGTAATAAGAATCTTAATATGTGAGCAGCAAGTATTAAGCAGATTAAATACACCATATCAACACATAAACATCATGCACATAGACAACAGATATAAGTGGAAACCTGTAAGGGAGAAAACCACATCTTATTATTGTTGTGATGCAAAGGCAAGCTCCAAAGCCCTCTCACCACTGATTTTCTGTAGGCTCCAATCTACAGGAGGATACTACCTTAATTCTGAAAGCTAAAACTTGCAAGGAAGCTCCAAATCCCATCTATTTTCTGCAGGCTACAACCTACAGGGGGCTCCTACCTCAGTTCTGCAAGCTACAACTTGCAAGGAAGCTCCAACTCCCATCTATTTTCTGCAAGCTACAACCTACAGGAGGCTCCTACCTCAGTCAGCTACAACTGGACATCTATCAAGCTACAACTTGATATGGAAGCACCAACTTCCTCACTGTACAATAAAATCATATGCTGATTTACCTGGATATCAGCTCTGTTTTTCTCCTTCTTTTTGCTGCTGTCCTTCCAGCCTTCAAATTTGCTTTATATCATCTCTGGATCTTCACAACTCCTCTCTCTGCTCCTTCTTCTTCTTACACACTCTAACCTGATGTGCTTTCTCTACCCTCATGTTGTTCTGTCTTATAATCTTCTGCTCTCTTCCATTCTGCAGCTTTCTAAAATCTTCAACTCTCTTCAATTCTGTTGCATACTCCCTCTCACTCTCTCTATATCTTCATCACCTTCTGCACATGAATAATACCTATTTTATACAACTAACTTCATGGTTGTTTGCATTCTATAGGGAATATGAAGTGAACAGGTACGACTCTTTTTCTTTCACCCACTCATTTCATCACTCAGCATATTCCGACTATCACAACAATATATACAATCATTACAGTATCAAATTGGAGTTTTTCTTTTCCTACGGAGACTTGCCTTTGCATCACATACAATAAAATAATTAATTCATTTACATTTAAAGTTACAACAAATATATTTCACTCAGCCCTTTCAGCTCTTGGCTCACTGTCCGTTTGTCCTTTATGTTGTTGTCATTGTCTTTTCAGTTTATTCAGTTTCATCATATCAATTCTGCCCAAGCGCATTTTTCCTTACTTGACCCAGCTAGCAAGTTTTCAACAGTGCCACCAATTCTCCTTTTGCCCGACTCTGCCTCTTCTTCTTGTGCCCACAACATTCAAACTTTTCTTCAAAAACCATCGTTACCGCATCAACCATTGTTTTGCATGAGTGTTGGGTCTTATTACTTTCCCGAGTCTTTTCTGCTGCTATATTCTAGCTCTGTTGCATAATTGTTCTGCTTCTTCCATTTCCTGTGTCTTTTGAGTTGCGTTCACTCACACTTTGCTTGTAAATTTTCGTTATGCATATCCACATGCACATCATCCTTTCATCGATCAAACGGTCATCGCACTCCGCCTCTTTTAACTTCCCAATCCGACAGAATTCACACACCAAGTTGCATGTTATTTAATTGTTCCCAACCTACGCGAAATAGGTGGTTTTAGACTACCACACATCCCCCTCTTAATGCTATCTCGTTCGTTTCACCTTTTACCACTTATCCTCCAAAAGCGGTGCGAAACAACAACTTACCAGCTTTCTAATCCTGCGTTCACTGTTCCGCGGATTTCAAAATATATTCCACGGTTTCATGTACAGTCACCTTTTGGCTCCGAGCGTCTCATTCATATTTCCACTTCTGCTCCTCTGCACCATGGTTTCTCTTTTATAATATATCCTTGACACCCGATTCATACATACTCCAAAAGCTGAATTCTTTCACACTTGACCTTAAACTTTTTCCCTTTGAATAATTGTTCTGAGCTACATCGCATTCGGCCCCTTTATCACACTTCGGCGTTTATTAGTGTTATCTCTTCTAAGCTTTGCAATCTGCGATATGCGATGAACTTCACACGCCGATTCGCATCGCCACTTCGCATGACTTCTAAGTTTGTGCGATATCTCTCCTGCCCCGATTGCGATATGCGATGAACTTCGCATCGCTACTTCGCATCGCTACTTCGCATCGCATCTTTGCATCGCCACTTCATTATCGCACTTCATGCTTTAGCGATTCAACCTGATTCTCAAGTGCTTATTCTCTTGAGCTTGCGATGTCCGATATGCAATTGGGTCCCACTTGATTGCGATATAATCTCTGCCGTCTATCTCCTTTAATCTCATCCTTTGATCACTTCGGTCTACGACTGTACTTTTGGGCTTTAGGGAAGCGGGTCCTAGTTCATGGCACTGCGGAGGCATTCCTCGGTACGGAATGGTCATCAAGCATGTGCTACTGAAGTGAATGAAAATTGTCGATCTGCGGTCAACGCCCGATGGGTGGGTCAACTGCGGAGGCACCCCCTTGGGTTAACCACCGGGCTGTTTGTGCGCCCGTAGTACCGTTGATCCCAGATCAACGTTAATCGCGCTCATATTTTTCCTCTTTGCTGCAAATTGATGCTACTTTCCTCTTTTCTGCATAATGTTACTCCTCTTGAGCTTTTCACTCTGATTTGGGATTATTTCGCTTGCGGCACGCCTTTGCTGCTTCTCTGCTGCCTTCACTGCCTCTGCTGCCTATGCTGCATTCGCTGCCTCTGCTGCACGCCTTTGCCTTCGCTGTCTATGCTGCTTCTGCGTATCTCTCCTGGGCTGCCTATGATTCTTATTGCACTTGCTGCACGCGCCGATCTCTCCTGAGCTCCTTTTGCTGCCTTTGCTCCTTTTCTTCCTTAATTGCCTCTCTGCTGCCTCTGGTGCTTGCCAGTGTTCTGGTGTTGTTCCTTTGTGCTCCTTTGCCTTTGTTGATGGTCTAATGCTACTCCTTGCCTCTCTTTTATGCTTTCATACTGCATTATTACTCCACTTCTTCTTTGCCTTATTGCTGCTGCTTCTCTGCTCCTTTTCCTTAATGATAGTTTTGTTGGTGCTCCTTTGTGCTCCTTCGCTATCAATGACAATATTTCCAACAGAAGAATGCCATTATATTTAAGGTATCTTTGTGGTTCATTTGGGATAATAAGCTCAGAAAAGTCTGAGAAAAATTCGGTGATATACATCTGTTGTAATTCTGGAAATATAAATAGGTCTAGAGTGAAGAAAGAAGGTGGAGTAATACATATCCACGAAGCTGCAAGTATTTGTTAAAGTGTGGAATTTCAGGACCAAAGTTAGAGCGAAGTTGCAGGATTGAAACTAGTGTGAAGTTACAGGACCAAGGTTGATATGAAGTTGCAGGAATAAGGCTAGTGCAGAATAACAGAATTGTAGTGAAGTGTGAAGTTATATAAGGGCTGCTTAATGAAGTACATAAGGCAGAAAAAGGGATATCTCTATAGTGCAAAGAAGACATGTTATAAGTTCAGTCTAGGGCTGCATGTAAAGGAATGGTTTGGGTATAAAGCAAGATAAGAATAAGCTTACAAGAAGCCAAGTAATCTGAGATAGCAAGTACTAGAGACCGAGTTCTCCAAGGTTGGTGCAGGATGGTGCAAAAAGAAAGAATCAGATCAACGAGTCAATGAAGAAGCAGTGACAAGGTCTTGGAGGCATACAAAGATCAAGGGTGTGTGTCATGGTGATGGTACTTGTCATCTGAAATTCTATCAGAATAATTTCTTGTGGGTTTTCCTCTCCAAGTGGGTGAAGAACCTAAATTTGTGCCTCTTGTGTTTTTTATTATTGACTTGATGAAAAATATAATAAACTAAGAAGAAAAGATATAAGTGAAAGAATTAAGCTCACAAGTAATTATCAAGTAGAGAATTTGAATTAAACACTGGCCTACCAAATTATCAACAGGTAGAGTATATATGCCTTCGTAGACTTAGAAGTCAAACCATAGCGAAGGGAGGTGGGTCCCGGGGTTTCAATCCTAGTAGGAGATAAAGCAAGGTGGGTCAAATGTCTGCGAAGGGATGTGGGTCCTGGGGTCTCAATCCTAGTAGGAGATAAAACAAGGTGGATCCCTTGTCCTAGTAGGAGATAAAACAATTTTCAGAAACATGAGATCGGCGACGCTAAACACTGCATTGTCCCACAAACAAGTGGGTCTCAATCCTAGTAGGAGATAAAACAAGGTGGGTCCTTTGTCCTAGTAGGAGATAAAACAATTTAGTACATATAAGATCCATGTCGTTGAACACTGCCTTGTCCCACAAACAAGGGGGTCTCAATCCTAGTAGGAGATAAAACAAAGTGGGTCTCTTGTCCTAGTAGGAGATAAAACAATTTTAGTACATTGGTCTCGAGGTCTCAATCCTCGGAGGAGATAAAACAAGGTCAGTCCCTTGCCTTAGTAGGAGATCAAATAATTTTAAGACACATAAGATGCACCACGTTAGTTTATGCTCCGCAAAATGTTCAGCGCCATGGAAAACAAATGGCAAAACCACTTATGGTCTTGTGTATAGTTTTGGGTAGATGGTTTTGCCCATCGTATTCTGTAAATCTAGTCAAAAAAATTAAAGTTAGTGGATTGGTTTGCAGCTGATGTACAAGATTAAGACCTTCACTAAAAATGGAAATTCTGAAAAAAAAAAAAAAAAAAATTAAACTATCCTGGACGAGTATGATAGGAGATTTGATAACATCTTTTGAAACGATCTCCGGGTGCAGGAGATCATCCCAGTGGGGAAATGGTGCCCGGAGGTCTCCTAATTCCTCCACCGTAACATCGGTGTCGGCTTCCACAAACAATGCTCCTTCTCCATTACAGTCGACCATCAGCTTTCTGGCAAGAGCGTTTCTAAATCTGCTGGCAAAAGGATAATAGTGCACCAAAACCTTCTCTAGGTCTTCTCTGATAACTCTGGCGGAATCGTTGTCACCCTTCTTCAAGGGGTTGGACGGATATAACTGAAGGATGGGCACATGACATCTATAACCAACTTGATCATCGATACTGGAAAGGTATAGAAACTCATTTGGTGTAAGCACGGAAGGAGGGACGAGAACTGCTGGCTTTCTAGTCACGTTAAATCTCAGGGGGGCCATGAAAGTAGATTTCTGAATATAGACAACCGGAACCTCCAAACAGAGCAGCCTGTCAGTTTATTGACGGAAACATAATGCAATAGGCGATGAATACACAGATAACGCAATTGGGATTAAGGGAGAAACGTACAGACAATATAAGAAGAGGATTCCACGGGTTTTTTAAATTGGAGAAAGGGAACGGCGGGTGGTTAGATTGAAAGACAGAAAAGGGCATCTGTTATTAATGTCATTGAAATAGTTATTTAAAAAAAAATTATAATTGGAGAAAGAGAACAGCGGGTAGTTAGATTGAAAAGACAGAAAAGGGTATCTATTATTAATGTAATTGAAATTGCTATTTTGATAAAAATTTAGAGTTAATTAGTTAGTTTTAAATAGATTTATTTATTAATATAAAATTAAATTAATAATTATTTAATTAGGTTAATAATTTAATTTTGACAAAAATCTTTCGTTATCACATAAGATAAAACATCGCTTGCGTTTCTAACCAATACTATTAATATGGTTATGAACACTATTATTTATATTAAAAAATTACATTAAATTCATCAATGTTATTTAAGGAAATTTGATATATTATTATAATTAAAAATTATAGTTTATTTTAGGAATATTGCTTCTGTGATCCATAAATTGTGAAAAAATCTTTCTGTGATCCATAAATTGTGAATATTGCTTATTTGGATGTGATTTTTACCGAAAGATTTTTTCACAATTATAGTTTATTAGTTAGTTGAGAGCGTAAGATTCAGCTAACACATATGGTTTGATGTGATTTTCCAAAAGAATTATGTTAAAGTTTATTTTTTAGTTTTAAAAAGATATATTTATTAATATAAAATTAAATTAATCAATTATTTAACTGTATTAATATTATTAATAATATTTGTGTGGTTATGAATGGTATTATTAATATTAAAAACATGTAAATTAGACTCATTATTATTCAAGGAAGGACACACTCGGGGTCCTTAAGGTAACAAGTTTTCCGGGTCTTTAAAGTAACAAGTTTTCACTAGTGTTAGATGTTTCTGGGTCTTGGATCATTAATTTATTTCCTTACATCTCAAAAACACGAGTTCCTAACCAAAAACAATTAATTAATGATACTATAATATTATTGTTAATTAAATTTTTTAGTTAATTAGTTTATATTACTAATAATTCAAGAGTTCTTATTATTAAAATTAATTGAGTAAATAATTAATTAATCTTATTACACTTATTTAAGACCAAATGACTCATTTATGAAATCATTCTTTTTTTTAGAATTTTTTTTGATCAATTTTGTCCAAAATTCCATAAAGTATTTAAAAATCATTAGTTTACATTATTTAATTTACAAAATTAAAGTGCCTCAAAAGGTTTGTAAAGTGTTGAATCTATTCATATTTAAACTGTTAAATATTAATAATAATATTGTAAAAAATTATTTTTGGTAATAATCACATTTGATCGTGTTTTATGGATGCATTTTGAACCAACGTAGTTCATCTTAAGAGAAATATTTTTTTACAAATTATAAATCACAGAAGCCAAATTCCAAATATTAATATTATTAATAATCTATTAAATAAAATATTATTTCACTATTAGTTTTTAGTTTTTTTAGATTTTGATTTTTGACTAAATGTAAATTCAGCACATTGAAAAAAAAATTATTGAGAGAATCAGATTGTGGAGTGTTCTTTCAAAGCCATTTTCCACGTATAATCTAGAATCTGTCAATCACACAGTACGGGTGGGTGTGGAGCTCGCGTTTTGGCCCGGACGGCAGAAATTCGTCGGAATCCGGTCAACTAAATTTGCAAAAATTGGGTAGTTGCAGTGCTTGGAATCCATTTTTGACCGTGGAAATGGATTCAGCACTATCAAAAACCCCTGGGGCACTCAAAATACTAATGTTTAACAACTATAAACAAGTTTCTGGGCAAATCTTTGCCGGATTTTCTGAAAATCGTTCCCGGATTTTGGGTCAAAACGCGGGCTCTTTAGACTACGGTGAAAATATGAGGGAATTGCATCAATTCACTAGTACCTCTGCACCTACGGTGCGTGGTACCATCTAGTCTTTCATAAGTGGGAAAAAATTGAAATGTTAATTGGTTGTAAAATTGAAGTCTTTATCAGGCCCGCTTTGTTGGTGATAGGGATTGAAAAGCAAACACAAATTTAGAATTTTTTTTTCTTTAGTAATGATATATTAATTTTGTAATTAGTATTATTACTATTTAATTTTAAGGTTGACACTAAATTGGTGTACAAGACTCTCTTGTTTCTGGAACAAGGTATCTAAAACAAGGGATCTATCTCGGAGTAGTGATTTGATTTCTAATTCTACAAAGGCATATATACTCTACCTTTTTTGGCAGCTAAGTTTACAAAGGCATACATACTCTACCCCCTTTTGGTTTTGAACATGTGATCTCTTAGAAGGAAACTCGTGCTCTTAACCATTAGGCTCACTTGAAGCGAAATTTGGTTGTTTGTCTAACGAATTTAATGTTTAATATTTAATAGTGAATTTAGTGTGTTATATTTCATTTATTTTAATATTTTTTATTTAAACATATATGAGAGAATATAGATAAGTTTTATTTTTAAGATTTAACTTTCCTTGCTAATATTTAATTCAAAAGTTGCGTTTTTTCAATGACTTTAGTTTGTTCATCGAGCGAGTAGGCTTTTCCCCCGCCCTTTTCGTTCTAGGGACAATGGTTTGCAGTCTCTTCAGATTGGGCAATCATTTACGGGGTGTCTTCTCTGTGTACCGTTGTTGTGGTGTTTTGGGTTTTTCTATGCCTGGGTTGACTCTTGTTTTTCGGAGGTGCATTCTGGTCTAGATATTAGTTTTTATTCTCTCAGTTCGAATAATGAAACCTATTGCTACACTTTTTTCCTAGCTCAGGTTGAGTGTGTAGAGGTTCTCTTCTGGAGGTTGGGTGGTCTTGGTGCTTTTGGGGTTACTCTATTCTTGGTTGGTGTTCAATGAAGGGTTGAGCTGCTGCGGTGGTGCATACTAGTGTGTGTTTGGAATTTAGGTGTTTTTGTTCTGTGGGGATGGTTAGGGCTTGAGTCTCCACTGAGTCTAAGGTTTTGGATGTACGTTGTTGCATCCTTGTTACTATGAATTTAGTGCTTGGATTCGACCTTGGAAAAGCCCATTCTGTCTAAGGATTTCTTAGCCGCAAATTCGATTGATTTTGGATTGTTTCTGTATGGTGGCTATCGTGAGGATGGTACTTTGTTGGGTTTGAGTGCATGCGGGGGGGGTTCCTCTGTAAGACATGCATGTTTCATGGGTTGGTTTAGAGGTTTTTAGCTTGGCTCCGTGGGTGCAAAATAAGGCCAACTCCAAGAAGTATGAGCGCTAACACGCCCCTTCCACATCATCACCAAAGTAGGGGTGGGTTCGGAGGGGGAAGGTAATAGGCATTTGTGGGCGTGGTGGTGCAAGTTCCTCGCGAGGTGGTCATGGGAGCGATGGCTGCATGAGGTGGCAGGCCACCCGAAGTCGTGGTGGTGCACCTAGGGGCGTGGTAGTCGACATGGTCGCGAAGGGCACGACTAGGCGTGGGAAAGCTGACCCTTCTAGTCATTCCAATGCTCAGCAGAATCTGGAAAACTCTTTGCAAGATCTCATGGAGGCACATGATAGGACTTGCAAGGAAAAACATGAAGTTGTGATGGAGATTCTTAATCAACTACAATATTTTCAATGTCACGCCCGTGAAAGAATGGTGACAATTTTGCGAGGGAAAAATATTCTTACTGAAAAGGTAGACAAGATGGAAACCTTGCTAGATCATTTTTAGTAGCATGTTAGATGTTCTTATTTCCCTCCTCCCCCTCCAGGGACCAGGCCAGATAATCCAACTTATGTTACCTCAGATGATTAAGCATGGTGACTAGTGTTTTGTTTATTTTTAATGTATTTTGAAGCTTTTGGCCTTTCAGTATCTATATGGTTCTGCTTAGTCTTTTTTGACTTGTATGTAATGCTCAGCTAACATCGGTCAACAAACCCAATCGGGGTGAGACCATCTATTTTTTGGTATCTATGTACTCCCTTTTTGATTAATGAATAAAATACCAACTTACAAAAAAAAATATTTAATTCAAAAGAATATATATATATATATATATATATATATATATATATATATATATATATATAAGCTAGATTTATTGGTGAAGAATTTTAAGTTTTTTCACAATGTATAAGGTTTAATAACCTTGAAGATGAAAAATATATTCTATAATGATGAGGTTAGTTTAAGATAGTAATATGTAAAAAATAAAACAGTTGGAGATGATGGTTAATGTTCATTAAAATTAAAATTAATTTATTTGACTTTAAGAAAAGTAAGAGATTAACTTTGTTTAGGGTTTTATTTTTGTGCTTTTAAAAGATTAAGAAAATAATTTTAAAATCACCATAAATTTTTTGATTTGATGGGTTAAGAAGGTTGGTATTGGGAGAAATATTATGAATATAATTTGGGTATGTGCATAGCTTTTCAACTTTAGTTGTTTTGCAATCACAAAGATATCAAATAAATTTGGTCGACGCGTTTCGAACCAGCCAGTGTGGTTCATCATCAGGGCTTGATGAAAAATCTGATCAGGAAACCCAATTAAATAGATACGAGAAGCTCCAACTAGCCGTTGAAAGATAACGACTAGTTTGACTAAATCAAAGTCAAAGAATAAAAAAGTCAAAAAAAATATATAAAAAGATTAAAGATTATAATATGAAATAATATGAATATTAATTATTTTTAATTTTTATTAATATACAATAAGAATTATTCTAAATATTCAGAAGATTAAATAAATATAGGATTATTTCTATTAATAGAATGATAGTTAAACTATTTATTTTGTTTAATATTATTTAAAAACATAAAGAATTAAATGCTACTATAATATATAAAAAAAAGTAAAAATAAAAATAAATAAATAAATAATTTAATTTTTAACGATTTTTATTATAATTTATTTTATTTGATTTTATTAATTAAAATAAATTTATTAAATTCATTTTATTTATTTTATTTTATTTTATTTTATTTTTAACTTAATAAATCTATTTTAATAAAATAAAATAAAATCAAATCAAATCAAATAAACTAAAAAATAAAATAAAATAAAATAAATAATAAATAATAAAAATAAATAAATAAATAAAAAATAAATAAAAAATAAAAATAAATAAATAAAAACAAAAATAAAAAATTTCTTCCTTCAACGACTTTTTTGAATTGTCCAATATCCAAATTTTCTATACAATTTTGAATTGTCCCATATTTAATTTTTGAATTTCAAAATCACAATAAATTTTGTGATTTGATGGGTTAAGAAAGTTGGTATTGTGAGAAAAAAATTAAAAGTGATTTAATTTGGGCATATGAATAGCGTTTCAACTTTAATTGTTTTTAGGATCACAAAGATAATAAATTTCATTTTTCAACAACTTTTTGGAATTGTCCAATATCCATTTTTTCTATACCATTCATAGGAATTTATTTGTATTTTAATAATACATTTTTTCCTTTATTAATTTTATAAAAAATAAATAAATTCATTTTGATAGATCCACATAATTTACCTAAAACTTCACATCTTTATGCTATCTTTGTTGTTTTAAATACTCATTTTGGTTAATATTTAAAATAATTTAAAAGATATTTTTTCTTATTCTTAATAGTTTAATTATATCAATAAATATTTCAAATACTTAAGAGTTATAAAGAGTAAATGAAACTTCACCATATTTTCATAACTACATGATTGAAGATATAATATTTAAAAATGATGAATAATAGACAAAGATCTACCTATGATTGTTACAGGTCAATTTGGGCATCATCCCTAAGACTAGTATGAACAAGGTCTATCATCCTCAAATTCAATACAAACATGGTCTATCATCCGCTAATTCAGTTGCTACATGCCCTAGAGAAGTAATTCCACTGATGGATTTAATTCATGAGAGTTTCAATATTTGAAGTATAGTTAAATTGACTCATTGACTCATCAACACTCCTTTGAATGGGCTTAAGTGTGTTGAAAAGCACTTGCCCCCATGCAAGGGTGCTTTGTAAAGCACTTCCTGACACCTAAGGGTGCGTTGGTCTCCTGGGAGCAAAATCATCATTATTCTGGGAATCTCCACATGTCCAGTGCCTTCTAGAAGATCTCATAGCTGTCATACTTCGAATACATGTGTACATCCATCACCATTGAACCTGGAAGCATGTCTCATCTATTATTAGAAGGCCATTCAATACCATTTATTGAGAAACTACCTACAATTTCCCTATAAATTGAGCACTCATATAAGTGCAAGGGAAGAAGAAATTTATGTAGTGTTATGTTGTTGGATTCTCAATTCTTGGAGAGCTGAAGTACTATTATGTTGTTGATATGATACTTGATGTGATGAGGACGGAATGAAGTTGGAGCACGTTGACGATGAACTGATCCACTAGTTGTAATATACTCCTATTATTTCAATAAAGATATTTGTTCTTTCTCTCATATATGCACTTATATCTTGTGAATGTATTCTCAAATTTAATTGGTTCAATTTGGTTAAGGTAGATAGAATGTATATTTGTATGTCATTTGTTGTCTTTTGTCTTTGACTGTAGGTATTGATCAAGCAGGTTTCAACTAGATCAAGGGTGACCGAAACAACAATAGAAGAGGAACGAGAGTGAAGGTTCACATGTAGGTCTTTATCCCTTATATATTTCTGTCTATTTTAGAGAAAATAACATTTACCTTTATTCTGTTGTTCTGAGTGAAGGAACACCACACTTAGGGAAGACTAGTTTATCCGTAGATTAGAATTCCTCATAACTAATTGGGGACTCCATTGGGGAGAAATCCATCATTCCTAGTGTTATTGTCTTTGTTTACCATCTTCAGTAGAGTTTACTTCATCTATTCAATCATTTGAATGTAATTTTTTCCCTAGAAGTGTGTTTAGCCTGCTTGATCTTCAAGCTTCACTGCACCCAACACACTGTTGGCTAGGATACAATGCTCTGCATAGCATTGTCTCCCATTCAGAGGTGCTATGCAATGCACTGTATGCCCTTAAGGGGTGCATTTCCCCCTCAACTAGCCAAATTATATCATAATTTTTCTTTGCATTCAGTTTCAACCAATTGTCTGTTGTATTCTCAGATGTTTGATTGTTCTTAGAGACCAGTAAACATTGCTAGTTCTTCCTCATTTGGATAGTTGTTTGTTCAATATTTCATTAGTTGTTTTCTTTATCATTGTCAAATTAAATCCAAAGTTGTAAATTTTAAGTTAGATCAATTCGCTGTTTTCAAAAGGAAATTTGTCATTTCAATCTTCATTTCCTAAGAGAAAATTATTGTTTTAGTCCTCATTTCTCAAAAAAGAAAACATTTTTTGATTGATTTGTGTATTTAGTTTATTTTTAATGGTTCATATTAAAGGAAATTGAAAAGAAAAACATGCATATGCATTTAGAGATTGTGAGTGTTGCATAGGAATATATTAGGGGAATCTGCATTTAGTTTGTGCTCTTTGATCTATGCTCAAAAATTTGATTGCTATATCCCTTTAGTAGCTAAGGTTTTCATTGTTAAATTGAATTGAAAAATATTGCTTCTCATTTAGTTTTCATTTTAGGAATTTCACGTTATATCTTGCAGTGAACCTCAAAGATAAATTGTTAAGCAATATCAACATAAAATTCACCTCAATCAACCTAAGAAAGCATTGTAACATTAATGATAACATTTATAAGGTCTAGGCTAGAGACGTGTTCCGGCGCCGTTAAACATAGCAGTTGTCGCTAACTTGTTTGCGATACATTCTGAGTGTGATACCTCACTCCACGTACCTTCGGGTATATCGGGCGGTGTTCTAGTACGAAAAGTATAAGGTGGTGCTCTCACTGTGCGGTTTCGCATTAGACATCACTAACATGGACTTGGGCCTCCATGTAGCTTCTGGTATATTTGGGAGGAAAAATTTAGTTTTCTTACCATCCATAGGTAGTTGAGTCGGTCACCTTGTAACTTGTGATACACTGAACACAACATTCGGGGAGATTTCCTGCCCATACTTCTTGGTTCGCCGAAAGGTATTATGCAGTTCACAATTAATTGGTAATCCTTTTTCCTAGTATCACCCTTTTATTTTTTATTTTTATTTATTTTTAATAAAATCAATCAGTCATTGTGGAAGAAGAACAACACTTTCCCCGTCGTTCGCGTAGAATAGCGCTTAAACCATCTTTTCCATCGGAAGCCATTTCTAGTCAACGAAGGTGACCCCATTCTACCGAATCCAGTACCATCAATACCTCTAGTGCATCATATTTATAACATCTACCAGAGTCGTTTCGAGTCGTTTCTACACATCTTGGTTTATGTACTGCTGTCGAAACAGAGTCCTCATCGCTACCTATGGACATTGAAGTTCCAATCAGTGAGACCATACGTCCAGAACCCAACGTTGTTCAACTGGAAGTTGATCCGGATCCCATCATTATTTTACTAGAACATCTAGATCTCTAAGTCGAACAACAAGCAGTTGTTCTTGTATCGGTCGCTCCTTAGTCATTTGTAGCCATTGTGTCTTCCCTTTTATCGTACATTCAACCACCTGAAATATATCTCCGGCCTGACAGCAAAATTCTTCCACCGGGTTTGATTTTTATCGAGGAAAAACCTCAATAAGAAGAAATACCCTCAACTCCAACTCATTTTGGGTCGGGGCTTTATCTTTACGAGTCTATTCCTCGATTAAATTACCCTGATTCTGTTGGTCTTGCTTACTCTCAAGTTCCCGTAGATCCTATAGGGCATTCACTGGGTCATTTTACCATTGTTGAGTCAACATCTCCAGTTGTACCATCTGTTACAGTTGTGACAACATCTAGTATTTCTACTCCATCGATGTTTACCACCTCACATGAATCGCATATTTATGGTGGTCCGTCCATCCCACTGGGTTATCAATCATTATTTGGAAACTACTCTGGTGCCTCCTCAAATCTATGGACTTCACCTGTGTCATCTTTTGGTTATCTAGTACATCTCTAATGAGTACTAAACGGCTTGATCCTTTATACACATCTTCAGTTCAACATCAAGTTGGTCCATCTGGGCAATACCCAGGAAATACCCATGGTCGTCTTACTCTATTCAATCAGACTATTCATATGTATTGGATAGTTAAATGTCTTATAGCCAAAGCTATTCAAAGTCTCCCGCCTGTCCATACTAAGACAGACCCAGAAAAGATAGAACCTCACCTTCAGGACCTGCTGCAGGACATTCAGAACCAGTTGCAACACATCAAGATAACTCAGTACCAGACAACAGATCGAATTAGTCGATTGGATGATCGGGTAGGCCAAATGGAGAAGCTGCTTCAACATCTACAACAAGTAGACATGCCTGGGTCTAATGTGAAAGACCCAGCTCCAGTCTCCTCTTCAGATGGATAGTTGTTTTCCGTATAGTGTCTTTTGATGCACTTTTTAGTTTTATATGAAATTTATTTATGTCATATGTATGTTCAATCTGTTGTAGTAGGACAACTAGCTAATGAGACTTACAGATGGATGAAACAATTTCAATTTTGGTATGCTTTTCATGCTTTCAGGTGGCCAATAGGCCTGGTTTCTTGCGGGCAGGTTGAGGTCACAGCCTAAATTTTATATTTTGTAGCCTGTCCTTCAATTATAAATAGAAAATAGCGCGGTCCCACACAATTTACAAAAAAAAAAAAAAGTTGGTCCATCTGGGTACCTTCCATCCAGTTCAATATCGACTGGACTCCCACCATTTGGAGATCAATATATTCCATCTTATTATACTACTCATGCTGGGGGAATCCTATGGTCACCCATTTTGATAGTACTTCATCATTTTATGGTCACTCAAATGTTGGAATGACTGTTTGTCAGTGGCAGCCTATCCTGTCCATTCAACCACAAACGGTTGTGCATTCATACCAACCAGTTCAACTTGTTGTGCCTACATCTACCCCACATGTTAATACTTCATTATCCCATTTACAGGCTTAGTTGGATGAACCTCAACCATCTTAGGTGGGTCCTTCAACCCATTACCCTCAAGTCTTGGGCCTCAAGACTCCACCTCCTTCAACGAGTTTACAACAACCACTTGTATATGGAATCTTAAAACCACAGGCTAGATTACCCTTTTATGGAATGTCACAGGATCCTACCGGTCTTACCTATTCACAACCAGGTCCAATATATTCTAGTTTGGGCTATAGTCTTGGCGTGCAATCACCTTGGCAGCCACAGCCTCAAGTGCCACAACAAAATTTCCAACAACAACCATCTTATCCAGGACTTGGTCAATAGATCCCTCAAGCGTTTGGTCATCAAAACAACCCCTATCTAGGTTACCAGTAGAAAATGCCTTATGCTAGTGCATGAAGGCCTGTTTCCCAATAAATTCCATCCTATCATGGTTATGCTCAACATGACTTGAATCGATAGTTGCCCTTTGTCGCAACATTAGAATTACCTGATTTAAATCGACTTACCAATGATCCCATCAACTATTCTCCGTGGTGGTCAGTGATTCCACAAAAATTACCCTCTGACATTCCTAAATTCAATGGAAACCCTAGAGAAGACCCGTCAACACATGTTATGACTTATCATTTGTGGTGCTAATCAAACTCCTTAAATGGTGACTCTGTTAGACTACGTCTTTTCCAGTGTACGCTTACTGGTCCAGCTGCGAAATGGTATATTGAATTACCACGAGCTTCATTTGATAACTTCACTACCTTAGCGACTAACTTTTTAACCCACTTCTAGTTACCCATATGATATGAAACTGGAACGGAACTACTGACCAACTTTAAATAGACAACTGCTACTCACATTTATGATCATATTCATGAGTGGTGTCGTCGTCGTTGAATGGTCAAAAAATTTGTTCCCGATCAGCTTTTGGCTGAGTGGTTTATTAAGTCCTTACTGCCATCTATCACCGAGGATGTAGCTAAAGGTGGAGTTGTCACTAAAGAGCAATTCATTACTCGTGCCTAGTACTTAGATTTGATTTATACTCAGTCTGGAATGTTCTATGAGAAAATTCCAAACACGCCGTGATCAAATTTTAGTGTTCCTCCTCCATATGGTAAGGACTCTCATGTCGGCGATGATATGATTGGTTCTGAAAACACTCACACCTCTACTACATCTGCTCTTGCACCTTCTTCTGAAATACATGTCGTTTCATCTGACAAAGGAAAAAGTGACAAGAAACCCGGAAGTGAGAAAAATGGGAAAGCAAAGAAAAATAAAATTTCACCCCAGCAAGAACGATCATCTAATCAACAATCTGGAAATTCTCGGAAACCTCATTACCCTTGCTTGATATGTAATGAGGTTCACTTTACGTGAGATTGTCCTGACCGCTTCGAAGTCTCAAATCTTCTTAAGACTTCGCCTACATCTGCTATGTTGAGAGATCCTTTTCTAAATCCGGACACGAACATGGTTGCTACGGATCTCGCTTCTAGTTCCCAAGTGATTATGCTATCTATCACAAAGCCAAAAACTGATGTTTTGGTGTCTACGCGAAATAAATATTATGGTAGTCAAGCTACTGATCAACCTACTACCTCAACCATGAATCCGTCCACTGAAGCAATTCCACCACCTGCTATTACAGAGTTAACAATAAAGCCACTGAAGGGAGTCGTCCAGAAATCAATGTTAAATCCTCGAGCTCGCGCGGCTCAAAATTACAATATAGTTGAAGATCTGGCTTAGTCACCTTCAACAATGTCGACGCTTGAGGTACTTAAAAATTGTCCCTCCCAAAAGCAAGCTTTATTGTCAGCAATTGGTGGAATCGAACCGACAGATTCTAATCTTGTAGTATTTAATCATACGGGATATGTGCCACAATTACCAGCCGAATTAGCATTTTCAATCCAAGTAAATGTTCTAAATAACCTCGTTCATCACACTATTATTGATGAGGGAGCATATATTTGTATTATGTCTCTCAATTGCTAGAAGTCACTTAGCTTGCCTTAATTATCTCAATCGCCTACAACGTTGAAAGATTTTGATGGCTGTACATATAAGCCTTATGGTATTATCAGTAATCTACATGTCGAACTAAGGGGAAAAACGGTAACTGTTGAAGTTGAGGTCATTTACGAACCCCTTGACTACAAAATTTTACTTGGAAGGCCATGGGTTTACAGTATGACTGCGATCATTTGATCTGGATTTATGCAGGAACGCAACAGAATAAACACATAACCATAAATACAGAGATGCAGCGGAAATAACACTTCATTTCATTAATATCAAAGAACTGAAATTTGCTTACAGACAGAATGGAAATAAAACTAGCTAGGGTGCTGGTAGCTATCTCTGAGAAGAGATGTGGCGGCTACAGGCCTCTAAACTGAGTTACAATGAGGATTGAGGGCCTATTTATTATTTAGAAACAATGGAGAACTTTAAACATCCAAAACCCTAACCCTAGGAGATGAAGCGCCAAAACTATGGGCCCCGTTTGGGTAAATTGGTGTTTCAACTTCCCAGGGACGTAACTTTTGCATACTATCTCCGTCTGACGCACATGATACATCATTAGAAATATCTATCCGAGGACTACAAATTTCACCACAAATATCCATTCTAAAATGGAATGATATTCGTTGGAGGCACGCTGCCCAAAAAATGTCGTTTAGGGCCTCAAAACGGCTTCGGAAGTTCAGGACCCGAAAAACTGCTAAAAATAGTAAGTTGTGCCGAAACTGAAAAACTGAAAGAGGCAATGGTGGGGCCCCAAGTGGAATAGGCAGGTGGCCACCAATATCCACCTGGATCATTCCTCCCCCCTTAGGAAGCAATGGTCCCCATTGCGTTGAGTTCTTCCATGAGATGAGGAAACTTCTGCTGAACTTGGTCCCTGGTGAACCACTTGCCTTGGTGCAGGAGTTGGCCAGCTTTGACAACCCGATACAGTTGGATGTTCTGTTGGCGAGTGCTCTTTATTTTCATGTCCCTGATACAATCTGTGGTGGCCTGTTCCATGCAGTCTGGGTTTAACTCTGTTGGTGTGAGTTGTTCTGCAATGTTTGAGGTGTCCAGTAGAGGTGGGAAGTAAGGACAAAGGTGATCCACATTGAAGACTGGGTGCAGACCAAGGAATGGTGGAATACTGAGCTCAAATGCATTGTTCCCTACATCCTTGGTGATGGTGTACGACTCGTATCGGAGCGGGCGAAGCTTGCGATGGGGTCCATTGAGGTGCTCCTTCTACAAATGTAGCCATACTTTGTCGCCCACCTGGAAGTTGTGTGGCACCCAGTGTTGATCACGGCATTGCTTGTACTTGGAATTGGCTCTGTCCAATATATCATGAACCTGTTGGCAGATGTTTTGAATGCGCTCGACAAAGCTACTTTCTTTATCAACTTCAGACTGGACATGAGCTTAATTGGCCTGAGCAGCTGCAAATGGTATGGCTACGTCAATAGGACATAGTGGCTGGAATCCCAAGCCCACCTGAAAGGGGCTATGGCCGATTGAACTGTGGAGAGCCCGATTATAACTATGTTGTACATATGGGAGGCTCTCGTCCCATGTGCATGGATGCTTTGAATTGTACATGCGCAGAATGTGTACAAGCATTCTGTTGACGACCTCTGTCTGGCCATCTGTTTGGGGATGGAAAGTTGTGGACTTGGTGAGCTTGGTATCCAACATTGACCAGAGGCTGGACCAAAATGTGTTGAGGAACCTACTATCTCGATCTGATATGATAGACTGTGGGATCCCAAAGTGCACCCACACTCGTTGAAAGAAGAGTTTAGCAGTGGCTTCTGCTATGATATTCTTCTTGCAAGCCGCCATGATGGCCATCTTCGAGAATCTGTCGACGACCACGAAAACACAGTCATTTCCCTGCTTAGTAGAAGGCAGGCCTGACATGTAATCCATGGATATGGATTCCCAGGGTTGACTAGGGGTAGGTAGTAGAGTATATAGGCCTTGCTTCTTGATGGTCGATTTGGCAATGGCACAAGCAGTGCAGGATCTGATGTGCTTCTCGACATCCTTTCGAAGGTTCGGCCAATAGAAATAATTCTGCAGGATTGCTATGGTTTTCTCGACCATGAAATGCCCAGCGACTCGAATGTAGTGTGCTTCCCATATCATCTTGGCACGCTTGCTTGAAGGAACACAAAGGTGTCCTAGGTGACATAAAAGTGCATCTTGGAGGTGAAAATTTGGAACTTGCGTACCCCCCAAGAGTGCCTTGTATGTGTGGCCGAATTCTGGGTCACTCTCATAGAGAAGCGACCAATCAAAAGTTTCATGCTCACAAGAGTTGAGCATGGTGGTGAGCGCCACGATCGGTGGTCGGCTGAGGCAGTCTGCAACATTATTGGTGCTACCCTTCTTGTACTTGATGTTCAAATGAAACTGTTGCAGATATGTGGACCACTTCTGATGGCGATCATTCCGCAACTTCCCTTGTGTCTGTATGAACTGCAGGGGCCGGTGGTCTGTGTGGATGATTGTTTCCTTCCCCAAAATGTAATGCTTCCATTGTCGACAGGCTTGCACAATGGAATACATTTCTTTGTCACAGGTGGGATACTTGCGAACTGTCTCAGACAATGTCTCACTGTGATATGCCACTGGATGTCCCTGTTGAGTAAGAACTGCCCCAATAGCATAGTCAGAGGCATCTGTCTCGATCTCAAATGGCTGTTGCAAGTCTGGTAAAGTGAGCACTGGGGCAGAACAAAGGCGATTTTTCAATTCTGTGAACGCCTTCTGTTGAGGTTCCGACCAAAAGAATTTTTCTCTCGCTCCTCCATTGGTGACTTGACTCAAGGGCCAAGTGATATGAGAGAATCCCAACACGAACCTCCGGTAGAAATTAGCAAGACCCAGAAAGCTGCGAAGCTCTGTTATAGTAGTTGGGGCTGGCCAATCCCGAATGACTTGGATCTTGGATGGATCCACATGCACCCCCCTTTCATCAATAATGTATCCCAGATATTGAACTTGGGTCATGCCAAAAGTGCACTTCTCCAGATTGGCACACAACTTGTGTTGCCACATTTTTTGAAGGACTTGTCGGATGTGGTGAAGGTGCTCTTCCCAAGTCTGGATGAAGATCAGAATGTGATCCAAGTACACCACTACAAATGAGTTGGTGAATGGCCGCAAGATGATGGAGATGTCGTCCATCATCCTCATGAAGGTTGTGGGAACGTTCGTCAACCTGAAAGGCATGACCAACTATTCGAAAAGGCCTTCCTTGGCTTTGAAGGAAGTCTTCCACACATCGAAGGGTTCAATCGGTACCTGGTGATACCTCGACTTCATGTCAATCTTGCTGAAATATTTTGCACCTTTGAGTTGGTCCAAAAGGTCATCAATCCATGGGATCGGGTACCTATTCCGGACAGTGATCTTGTTCAGCACCCGAAAGTCAATACAGAGTCTCCACGTCCCATCCTTCTTCTGTACCAACACGATCGGGCTCCCACAGGGCGATGAACTTGGTCGGATGTGACCTTTCTGCAGTAGCTCCTGAATGTGCCTCTTGATTTCATCATTCTCCAGATTAGAGCGCCGATAGATCGGTCCATTGGGTAGTGGCACACCTGAGGTCAGATCAATCGGGTGCTTGACCTGACAGTGCAGAAGAACCCCTGTGGGTGAGGTGAAGATGTCCCCATACTCCTCCACAACCTTATCCATTTTTTGTTGTCGTGCAGAGGAGCCTTGTCTGAAGGTCGTGGCCACAGTCTTCTTCTTGCCCTGGGGGCGGATCATCAAGAAAACAAATTTCCTGGTTTGGGAAATGAGCTTACTACATTGTTTTGCAGTAACCAAAGAGATAGCGGCAGGAGGTGGTACCTTTGGTATCCTGTCCAACTTATTTCCCAAAGTAACAATAACAGTGTGAGGCCGAGACTCATACACAACATGACACTTCCACAAGTATGGTTGTCCTAATAATACATCAGAAACATCAATAGGAGCAACGTCACATAATACCTCATCCGTGAAGGGCTTGATGCTATAGGGAAGGCGACACTGCTGGCTGACGCGAATATCGCGTCCTTGGTGAAACCACCTGATGGTGTTTGGATGTGGGTGAGATGTGGTTGGAAAGCCCAAACGCTTCACGGCGTCTACCGAAATAAGGTTCTTTTGGCTCCCATTGTCGACAATAAATTGTACCGGGGAGCCCTTTACCCACATCTGGGAGTGGAAGAGACGTTCCTCCTCCTCCGGATCTTCTGGTTCCTCCTTCTGGATCTTCGTAGTGGCAACAGTGGCATTGGGATCCACATCAATAATATGTTTCCCTTTGTCATTCCCCTTGTCAGGTTCTGATTCAAAGTCGGAGCATGCATCTGACTCAGAAGCCCGCATCTTGGCCACCAGCGACTGCTTGGCCTGACACTCACTAGTGTTGTGAGTGGAGCTCTTATGGAACTCACACCACTTTCTCGTGTCCTTATTTGGCTTTGCGGTGTGGTTCTTTGCTTGTGGCTTCGAAAGGTTGTATTGAGTCACCATGCCTTGGCTCTGTCCTTTGTTCTGCGGTTTGGGAGCACCTTTCCCTTTCTTTTGATTCGCAGATCCAAAGTCTCGCTTCTTTTGTTTGAATTTCTGCTCAATCTTGGCAGCATACCGGTATGTCGTACCAAGCGATGAGATGTCAAGGAACTCCATTTCCTCTTGAATGTATCTGTGTAGACAACTGTGACACTTTAGCACCAGATGTTTCTCTGAATCTTTGATACCCAACTTGGTGCACAGGGTATGGAACAGATTCGTCAACTCATGCACATCTTGATCCCTTTGTTGCCGCAACGTGGTCCATTGTATGTACTTGTCCTCATAGCTCCCCACGGGATAGTATTGTTCCTTGATGGCGTCTCGAAAATAATTCCAAGTCGGTACGACCAAGAATAGAGATGGTTCTGTCTCATCCTTTTTCTCACAGTGGGTTTCCGACCAGTCCTTGACATGGGGGGCAGCTTTGAGGAGTGAAAAAATAATCTTCTCCCTATTGGAAAAGTCATGAACCGAGAAATATCCTTCTAATATATTCAACCATCTATCTACAGCATCTGCATCTATTTGACCCTCAAATATGGGAATGTCAAAATTTACTTGTACCTTAAAAGGAGTCGCGCCTCCAGAGTGGCTGCTGGATGCAGATGCGCCGCCTGTGGGTAGCCGTTGAAGGATCTGAGCAAAGTTATCCATCATCACGTTCCTTTGTCTTTCGAGGGCCTCCTCGAGCAATATTTTGATAGGATCTCCTACTCCCTCATCTTTCTTTTCATCCCCCATGGGCGTCCGTCGAGGTTTGCGAGGCTGATCTTGCAAAGGTTCCACCAGATCAAGCCCTAGCTCCTTATACCCCGACCTCGTTGGGGACATGCAAAGAAGGATCGAGAAAAAGCAGACCGCTCTGATACCACTGATCCAGATTTATGCAGGAACGCAACAGAATAAACACATAACCATAAATACAGAGATGCAATGGAAATAACACTTCATTTCATTAATATCAAAGAACTGAAATTTGCTTACAGACAGAATGGAAATAAAACTAGCTAGGGCGCTGGTAGCTATCTCTGAGAAGAGATGTGGCGGCTACAGGCCTCTGAACTGAGTTACAATGAGGCTCGAGGGCCTATTTATTATTTAGAAACAATGGAGAACTCTAAACATCCAAAAACCTAACCCTAGGAGATGAAGCGCCAAAACTATGGGCCCCGTTTGGGTAAATTGGTGTTTCAACTTCCTAGGGATGTAACTTTGGCATACTATCTCCGTTTGACGCACATGATACATCATTAGAAAGATCTATCTGAGGACTACAACTTTCGCCAAGAATATCCATTCTGAAATGGAATGATATTCGCTGAAGGCACAATGTCCGAAAAAATTCGTTTAGGGCCTCAGAACGGCTCCGGAAGTTCAGGACCCAAAAAACTACTAAAAATAGTAAGTTGTGCAAAAACTGAAAAACTGAAAGAGGCAATGGTGGGGCCCCAAGTGGAATAGGCAGGTGGCCACAAATATCCACCCTGATCATCATTTCTACTTACTTTCAAATGATCGCCTTCCCTCATAAAGGCGCTATCACATCCATTAATAAAATCTCCTTATTTTCCTCTAGTTCCCAGGTATGTGGAACCATTCCATTAGTTCACACACCCAAAATAGCACTTCAAAACATTGTTTTTGGTCTCTTTAAGGATTAATCCCTAATGGGCACCTTTGTTGGGTGTGGAGCTTGATTATCTTGTTTATTTTGTATCACAGCGTTGGACCCCTGTACCTTAATGGGGCGAAAACACTGCCTGGGGGGTCCAGGGGGGGCGGCTGCGAATTTATGGAGCCCCCCCCCTGGTGAGGGGTTTTGGGGGCAGCGCCCTCGAAGCTAAAAATAGATGTAAAATTGCCTTGTAAAAGTATAGTAATTTCTAGTCAATATGGGTCGTTCATTAGGCGGATGATCTGACGGTAGAAGTTATGTTTAGTTTAGTGTTTTTGCCCTAGAAGGCAACCCCTCGCATGTATGAGGGTATTGTATTCTGGCTGTGTATTTTTATGTGTATTATTAGAGCGATAAATAGATTGGGAGACTGTGAGAGAGAACAAAGGATATTACAACAGATTTGTTGTAGGTTGTGTCTCTTCATTTTGTTGGATAATAGAAAGGAAGGACTGGTTGTTCGGGGTGGACGTAGCCCAAACTGGGTGAACCACGTATATCTGTGTCTCTATGGTTTTATGTGTTTTCTGTGCTTGTGTTTTCCGTATATTTGATGTGTTGCATTACTCTGCAATATATAATTTTTTCTAACAACCTTTTCATTACCGCCGCCCGTGATGTCAGCGGAAATTGTGAATATAGAGACCTGATGCATGATATCTTTCATTTCATCTGACTTAAGGAAGATTAACAACAATTATGAAGTAGATACGCTAGGTGAATTTCTGCTGCCAAGCCCAATTGAGCTCGCATAGCAATCAATTTTCTTGGCTTGGGCAGCGCATATTGATCCATCGTCGCCGATCATTTGGGTCGATCGTTTAGTAGATTTTGGTACTCCTTCTGATCCTTTTTAATTCACATTATTGACTGATGAGAGAATTGTGGAAGTCATGATGCCAGAAGGAGAACTACGGGACAATTATCATCATTGTTCACGTCTTCTAGACTACAACGAAGACAATATTATTGAACTATATCGCCCTACGATCTCTGATTTCTTTTCGAATTCTGTTCCAATTAATGCCATCGAATCCGAGAAAAACCTGTCAAATATTGAAGAAACGATTTCTATCGATATTTCGACCCAACTTGGTGCTATAGAAAACATGCATGTCGGCGTGTGTTGTTCTTCATCCGAACTCGACACTTATTGCTCTAATTTTGACAAATTCCAAGATGTATTTGCTTAGTCTTATGAGTAAACGCCAGACATAGATTCTAGTATTGTTGAACACACAATTAAAATGTACTCTAATGTCAAATAGGTACGTCAACGTCTTCGTCCTGTTCATCCAAAGAAGGCTATTTGCATTAAAGCAAAAGTTGAAATTTTTTTGTGTGCTGGTTTCATTTACCCGGTTCCACTTATCGATTGGGTTTCCAACATTGTTCCTGTCATGAAGAAACTAGGGACAATCAGAGTGTGCATTCATTATCTGGATGTAAATCTTTCTTGTCCAAAATACAATTATCCTACTCCCTTTATCAACCAAATTATTGACGAATGTGCCAACTATGAAATATTTTCGTTCATGCATGGATTCTTCGATTACAATCAAATCAATATTCTAGGGCACATTCAGTTATTGTAAACTCCCATTTGGTTTAAATAATATTGGGAAACATTTCATAGAGCAATGGATTGTGCTTTTCATGACATTAAGCACATTTTTCAACCTTATCTAGACTATTTACCCACACATTCACAAAAACAGATTTATCACCCGATGCATCTAAGAGCTATATTTTTACGTTGCCGACATTACAAGATTAACCTCAATCCACAAAAAAAGTGTTTTTTGTGTTGGTTACAGTCGTTTGCTTGGATTCGTCGTCTCAAAAGATGGAATTCGAATAGACCCACTGAAGGTCCAGGCCATTCTCAATTTTCCTGCGCCATCAAACTTACTTTAGTTATAGAGACTTCAAGGAAAGGCTAACTTTCTAAGGAGGTTCATACCCAACTACGCTGAAATGGCTAAAGGATTTACTCATCTCTTGAAAAATTTTATTCCCTTTGATTGGGATAGGGTTGCGCAAGCTTCTTTTGATGCTCTTAAAGTTAACCTAATCCGAGCGTCATTAATGTATCCCCCTAATTATGAGAGTGGTTATTTCTTGTATCTCACCGTTGCAGATACAACCATTGCTATGGTTTTAGTCCAAGAAGAATATGGGATAGAACATCGGATATATTATTTGAGTCGTAATCTCACTGATACGGAAGTTAAGTACTCATACGTTGAAAAGCTCGCCTTGTCGGTCGTGAAGTTGTCCAAATATTTCTCCATTATATCCTACTCCAGAAGACCATTGTCATTTTGGATTGCAACCCTATGACATAAATTCTGTCACGTCAATTTCTAGGGGGAAAATGTTAAAAATGGATCGTCATTTTGTAGGAATTTGATTTGGAATTATTCAAATCCAAGTCAAAGAAGTCTTTGGTTTTCGCTGAGCTTCTCTGCGACCTTCCCTCTAATAGTACTTAAAACACATCAGAACCATTAATTCTAGATGAGTCTCTGTTTCTGATTGGGTCATCTGACCCTTGGTATGGGGATTTTACCATTTATCTCCAAACCCAAACTTTCCGGCCCGACACCTCTCGCTCGCATTAGTGATGTATTCGATACCAAGCCAAAGATTGTATGATCGTCAACGATACACTCTATCTTGTGGTGAAAATTTGTCTGGTTACACTACCGCGCAGAAGATTCTTTGTGCTGGTTACTTCTAGCCAACCATATTCTGCGATTAAATTCTCGTGACCATAATTTTTCATGCGTGCCAGATATTTAGTCATAAAATCCACATGCCGCCAACACCAATGCATCCTGTCATCGCTGTGGGACCATTTGAAAAATTGGGCACTGACTTCATGACTCGCAAACCTCGTTCGACCGGGGGGCATGGTTATATTATTGTCGTTGTCGGTTACTTTACCAAGTGGGTCGAATCTATGCCTACATTAAATAACAGAGGCAAAACAACTGCATTGTTCTTTTTCAATCATGTAATTTCTCGGTTTGGTCTACCACAAGCTATAGTTACAGATCATGGTAAGAATTTTCGCAATAACATAATGAATGATTTGACTACCAAATTAGGACTGTCGCATGATATTTCTACCCCTTATTATCCACAATCTAATGGAAAAGTTGAATCCATTAACAAGATCTTTAAGTGAATGCTTCAACGAATGATAGGGGTTCATAAACGAAATTGGCATTTAATCTTGTACTTGGCTTTATGGTCATGTCAGACCTCGGTGAGAAATGTAATTGGATTTACTCTCTATCAATTGGTGTATGGTTTGGAATCTATCTTACCAATCCAATGTGAATTTCCGTCATTAAAACTCGCTATTGACCTACTACCTGGAACCTATAATGAAGAAGCACGTCTTTTTAACCTCAGCCATCTAGATGAAATGCATCATGAAGCTGCATTGGCCAACAAAGCACATAAGAGATGAATCAAGGTGCAATATGATCGCAATGTCAAGCCTCACATCTTCTCAAAGGGAGACCTAGTCTTGCTTTATGATTAGGAAGCTGATTTGATAGGAACATGAAAATTTGAGCCACTATGGCATGGCCCCTACATTGTAAAAATATTTTTGGCTAAGGGCGCCTACAATTTAGTTGATTATGAGGAAATTTCATTAGCGCAGCCTCAAAATGGGTTGTATCTTAAACCTTACTATGCTTAATTGAGCATAGTAAACTTTTGTATCATATTGTGTATATGATTCGGTTGCATTAATTGTCTTAGTTTTTTTTCTAGAGTTTTCTTGAAGTTAGTAATCCACTTAAATTTTATCATAGATGTTTGAATCTTCAGAACCATTTGTTGGGTATGCTGATGGTGCTAGTCGTAGTACACAGAACCCATCTTCTGCAGCATGGGCCATTTTCACTCCAGGTGGCAAGTTAGTGAGTTTTCAAGGGATATGTATCGATCGATCCATGAACAATATTGCTAAGTATAGCGCGTTGATTAAACTTCTCTATAATGCCATTTAAATTGGAATTAACCTCATCATCATTAGGTTAGACTCACAACTTGTCGTACTGCAACTTACTAGTGTATATATTGTCTGAAATCCAACAATTCATCGTATGTTCCTTAGAGTTCGACTTTTGGAAATACATTTTGATTACATTCAATATCAACACATTTCCAGAAATTTGAACACATTAACTAATTGTTTAGCGAATTATGTTTTAAAAATACATTTGCTACACATGTAAAGATACATTTTCAATTGACATCATACAATTGAATAGGATTATGCATTAAGCATAGGAAAACTTTAAAAGAAAACAGATACATAATTTAGGTTTTTACAAAATTTGTGCCCAAGACACATTGGTCATATGACCTCAAAATGTATAAAAAAATGTCAAAATTAAAACTAGTGATGCTCATGATAACAAGCAACTGCTCTATCTATCCTGCATAATAGCCTCATCTAATGGCTAGGAACACCAATAGTATAGCGCTACAGCCTCATAGGTAACTCCTCGATCCAGAAATCCGGTATCCCATGTGATCCGGGTGGATATTGGTGGCCACCTGCCTATTCCACTTGGGGCCCCACCACTGTCTCTTTCAATTTTTCATTTTCAGCACAACTTACTATTTTTAGCAATTTTTCGGGTCCTGAACTTTCGGAGCCGTTTTGAGGCCCTAAATGACATTTTTTGGGAAAACCGGGAGCAACATCGGTCCATCGGTCCATCGGTCCATGGACAGATGTTGCTCACATGAAAAGTTGTATTCCTCAGATAGATATTTTTAACGAGGCATGGTGCATGTCAAACGGAGATCGTATGCCAAAGTTACGTCCCCGGGAAGTTGAAACACCAATTTACCCAAACGAGGCCCATAGTTTAGGCGCTTCATCTCCTAGGGTTAGGGTTTTGGATGTTTATGGTTTTCCATTATTTCTAAATAATAAATAGGCCCTCGAGCCTCATTGTAAGATAGTTTAGAGGTCTGTAGCTGCCACATCTCTTCTCAGAGATAAGCTACCAGCGCCCTAGCTAGTTTATTTCCATTCTGTCTGTAAGAAAATTTCAGTTCCTTGATATTAAAGAAATGAAGTGTTATTTCCATTGCATTTTTTTATTTATGGTTATATGTGTATTTTTTTGTGTTCCTGCATAAATCTGGATCAGTCGTATCAAAGTGGTCTTCTTTTTCTTGATCCTTCTTTGCATGTCCCCAACCAGGTCAGGGTATAAGGAGTTAGGGCTCGATCTGGTTGAAACTTTGCAAGATCAACCTCACAAACCCCGACGACCACCCATCACCCATGGGGGATGAACATAAATATGACGGAGTAAGAGATCCTATCAAAATATTTCTCGAGGAGGCCCTCGAAAAACAAAGGAATGCAATGATGGATAACTTTGCCTAGATTCTTCAACGACTACCCATCGGCAGCGCATATGCATCCAGTAGCCACTTTGGAGGCGTGACTCCCTTTAAGGTACAAGTAAACTTTGACATTCCCATATTTGAGGGTCAAATAGATGCAGATGCGATAGATAGATGGTTGAATATACTAGAAGGATATTTATCGGTTCATGACTTTTTTGACCAAGAGAAGATTACTTTTGCACTCCTCAAAGCTACCCCCATGTCAAGGACTAGTGGGAAACCTATTCTGAGATACAGGACGAGACAAAACCCTCTATGTTTTTAGCCTTACCCACTTGGAATTCTTTCTGAGACACCATAAAGGAACAATACTATCTCATGGGGAGTTATGAGTACAAGTACATACAATGGACCATGCTACGAAAACAAAGGGATCAAGATGTGCATGAGCCGATGAATATGTTCCATACCGTGTGCACAAAGATGAGTATCAAAGATTCAGAGAAACATTTGGTGCTAAAGTATCGCAGTTGTTTGCATAGATACATTCAGGAGGAAATGGAGTTCCTCGACATCTCCTTGCTTGGTATGACATATTGGTATGCTGGCAAGATTGAGTAGAAATTCAAACAGAAGAAACGATACTTTGGATCTGCGATCAAAAGCAAGGGAAAGGTGCCCCCAAACCGCAAAATAAGGGACAAAGCTAAGGCATGGTGGCCCAAGAAAACTTGCCAAAGTTGAAAGCAAAGAAAAATACCGCGAAGCCAAAGAAGGACACGAGAAAGTGGTGTGAGTTCCATAAGAGCTCCACTCACAATACAAGTGAATGTTGGGCCAAGCAGTCGCTGGCGGCCGAGATGAGGGCTTTTGAATTAGATGCATGCTCCAACTCTGAATCAAAACCTGACAAGAGGAATGACAAAGGGAAATAGATTATTGATGCAGAGCCCAATGCCAATGTTGCCACTGCGAAGATCCATAAGGTGGAACCGAAAGATCTAGAGGAGGAGGAGAATCTCTTCCACTCTAAAATGTGGGTAAAGGGTTCCCCACTATAGTTCATTGTCGATAATGGGAGCCAAAAGAACCTCATTTAAGCAGATGCCATGAAGCGCTTGGGCTTGCCGACCATAGCAGACCCACAACCATACACCATCGGGTGGCTTCACCAAGGACGAGATCTCCATGTCAGCAAACATTGCGGCCTTCCCTATAGCATCATGCGTTTCATAGATGAGGTATTAGGTGGCATTTATCCTCTTGATGTTTGTGATGTATTATTAGGCCAACCATACTTGTGGAAGCGACATGATGTGTATGAGTCCCGACCTCACGCTGTTATTGTTACTTTAGGAAATAAGCTGTACAAGATACCAGAGTTACCATCGCCCGCCGCTATCTCTTTGGTTACTGCAAAACAATGCAGTAAGCTCATTTCCAAAACCAAGAAATTTGTTTCCTGGTGATCCGCCCCTAGGGAAATAAGAAGAAGGTGGCCACGACCTCTAGACAGGGCTCCTCTACATGACATCAACAAATGGACAAGGTTATGGATGAGTATGGGGACATCTTCACCTCACCCATAGGGGTGCCTCTGCACTGTTAGGTCAATCACCCCATTGATCTGACCCCAGGTGCACCGATACCCAATGGACCAATCTATCAGCGTTATATTCTGGAGAACGATGAAATCAAGAGGCAGATTCAAGAGCTTCTGTAGAAAGGTCACATCTGGCTGAGTTCATCGCCCTATGGGAGACCGATCGTGTTGGTATAGACTAAGGATGGGACTTGGAGACTCTGTATTGACTATTGAGCGCTGAACAAGATCACTGTCTGGAATAGGTATTTGATCCCACGGATTGATGACCTTATAGACCAACTCAAAGGGGTGAAATATTTCAAAAAGATTGACTTGAAGTCTGGGTATCACCAGGTACCAATCGAACCCTCTAATGTGTGGAAGACTGCCTTCAAAGCTAAGGAGGACCTTTTCAAATGGCTGGTCATACCTTTCGGGTTGACGAATTCTCCCACAACCTTCATGAGATGATGGACGATATCTTGCGGCCATTCACCAACTCATTTGTAGTGGTTTACTTGGATGACATTCTGATCTTCATCCAGACTTGGGAAGAGCACCTCCACCACATCCGACAAGTCCTCCAAACACTGTGGCAACACAATTTGTGTGCCAATTTGGAGAAGTGAACTTTTGGCATGATCCAGGTTCAATATATGGGATACATTATTGATGAAAGGGGGGTGCATGTGAATCTAAACAAGATCCAATTCATTTGGGATTGGCTAGCCCCAACCACTCTTATAGAGCTTCGTAGCTTTCTGGGTCTTGGTAATTTCTATCGCAGGTTTGTGTTGGGATTCTCTCATATCAGTTGGCCCTTGAGTCAAGTCACCAAGGGAGGAGCGAAAGAAAAATTCTTTTGGTCAGAATATCAACAGAAGGCTTTCATAGAATTGAAACATTACCTCTGTTCTGCCCTAGTGCTCACATTACCAGACTTGCAACAACCATTTGAGATTGAGACAGATGCCTCTGACTATGCTATTTGGGCATTTCTTACTCAACAGGGGTATCTAGTGGCATATCATAGTGAGAAATTGTCCGGCATAGTCCGCAAGTATCCCACTTATGACAAGTAAATGTATTCCATTGTGCAGGCTCGTCGAAAATGGAAGAATTACATTTTGGGGAAGGAAATGATCATCCACACAGACCACTGAACCCTGCAATTCGTACAGACACAAGAGAAGTTGTAGAACGATTGCCATCAGAAGTGGTCCACATATCCGCAACAGTTTCATTTGAACATTAAGTACAAGAAGGGTAGCACCAATAATGTTGCAGACTACCTCAGCCGACAACCGATCGTGGCACTAACCACTGTTCTCAACTCCTGTGGGCATGATACTTATGATTGGCTGCTTCTCTAAAAGAGTGATCCATAATTCGGCCACACATACAAGGCACTCTTGGGGGGTATGCAAGTTCCAAATTTTCACCTCCAAGATGCATTGTTATGTCACCTGGGAAACCTTTGTGTTCCTTCAAGCGAGCGTGCCAAGATGATATGGGAAGCACACTACATTTGAGTCACTGGGCATTTCGGGGTTGAGAAAACAGTGGCAGTACTATAAAAGTATTTCTATTGGCCGAAACTTCGACAGGATGTCGGGAAGTACATATGATCGTGCACTGCTTGCGCCATTTCCAAGTCGAACATCAAGAAGCAAGGCCTTTATACTCTACTACCTACCCCTAGTCGACCTTTGGAATCCATCTCCATGGATGACATGTCAGGCCTTCCTTCTACTAAGCATGGAAATGAGTGTGTTTTCGTGGTCATCGACAGGTTTTCGAAGATGGCCATTATGGCAGCCTGTAAGAATAATATCATACCAGAAGCCACTGCTAAACTCTACTTTGAATGAGTGTGGGTGCACTTTGGGATCTCACAATCTATCATCTTAGATCGGGACAGCAGGTTCCTCAGCACATTTTGGTCCAGCCTATGGTCAATGCTAGACACCAAGCTCACCAAGTCCACAACTTTCCATCCCCCAAACTGATGGCCAAACATAGGTCGTCAATAGGATGATTGTACACATTGTGCACATGTACAATTCAAAGCATCCACGCACATGGGATGAGAGCATCCCCTATGTACAACATAGTTATAACCAGGCTCTCCACAGCTCAACCAGCGACAGCTCCTTTCAGGTGGGCTTGGGATTCCAACCACTATATCCCATTAACGTAGTCATGCCATTTGCCGCTACTCAGGCCGATTCGGCTCATGTCCAGTCCAAAGCTGACAAAGCGCACAAATTCATCAAGTGCATTCAGCACATCCGCCAACAGGTTCATGACATATTGGACAGAGCCAATGCTAAGTACAAGCAATGACATGATCAACATTGGGTGCCACAAAACTTCCAGGTGGGCGACAAAGTGTGGCTACATTTGCAGAAGGAGCACCTCACTGGACCCCACCGCAAGCTTTTCCCACTCCGATATGGGTCATACACCATCACCAAGGATGTAGGGAAAATTTCCTTCGAACGCAGTATTCCACCATTCCTTGGTCTGCACCCAGTATTCAATGTGGACTGCTTTCATCCCTACTTCCCATCTCTACTAGACACCTCTGACATTGTAGAACAACTCACACCAACAAAGTTAAACCAAAAATGCATGGAACATGCCACCACCGATTGTATCATGGACATGCAAATCAAGAACACTTGCCAACAGAAGATGCAATTGTATCGGGTTGTCAAAGCTGGCCAACTCCTGCACCAAGGCAAGTGGTTCACCAGGGACCAAGTTCAACAAAAGTTTCCTCATCTCATGGAGGAACTCAACGCAATGGGGACCATTACTTCCTAAGGGGGGAGGAATGATCCAGGTGGATATTGGTGGCCACTCACCTATTCCACTTGGGGCCCCACCGTTGTCTCTTTCAATTTTTCAGTTTCAGCACAACTTATTATTTTTAGCAGTTTTTCGAGTCTTGAAGTTCCGAAGCCATTTTTCAGTTTCAGCACAACTTATTATTTTTAGCAGTTTTTCGAGTCTTTGAAGTTCCGAAGCCAGTTTCATATAGATATTTCCAACGAGGTATGATGTGTGTCAAACATAGATTGTATGCCAAAGTTATGTCCCCGGGAAGTTGAAACACCAATTTACCCAAACGGGGCTCATAGTTTTGGCGCTTCATCTCCTAGGGTTAGGGTTTTGGATTTTTAGGGTTTTCCATTGTTTCTAAATAATAAATAGGCCCTCGAGACTCATTGTAAGACAATTCAGAGGCCTATAGCCGCCACATCTCTTCTGAGAGATAAGCTACTAGCGCCCTAGCTAGCTTATTTCCACTATGTCTGTAAGCAAATTTTAGTTCTTTGATATTAATGAAATGAAGTGTTATTTCCAATGCATCTTTGTATTTATGGTTATATGTGTATTCTTTTGTGCTCCTGCATAAATACGGATCACTAAGAGTCAATCCCTCAACATGTTGCTGCAACTCAGCAATAATCTTGGTCAAATCTAAATCTCAAAGGACTTCTCTCCCGATAGTCCTCTTTGCTCATTCATCTGCTGCCTACTCTGGTCGACCCAGTGGTTGAACATGACCCACATCTGTGTACATAAAAAACTTTAGTTTAGTCTTGGAAAACATAAAAAATACAAAAACATGTAGAAACCTTAAAATAAAAAACATGGTCAAAACATTTTTACCCATTGTGCCCCATTGAGCGCCATCTGGTAAAATCAAATCTGGATATCCACGAAAATCTATGCCTACATATGGACACTTCTCTATGGCAATAATCTGTCGTCGGAGCCAAGCAAAGAATGCAGTAGAAAATATGATAGTCGATTGACCAGCATGCCTAGCCATCAACTCAACCCATTGCTGCATCTGAGGATCTCTATGAAAAGATATGCTCAGTGTCACATGCTGCAGTTGCATCAATGGAACTCACTCTAAAATAAAGGAAATCAGGATTGAGCCATAACTGAAATTATTTTTTCTTCCACCCTTTTCTTTACTCAGTTATTCTTTCATTTGAAAGAGTAGTGCTTCAACCCAGTGGAACATTGTCGGTTTGAGACACTCAAGATAATACTGCATATATGATCGGTTTGTGACACATACTGTCACAAAGCCAACAAGTTTTGAAATATTGAAAAGGATAGTTCTCGGAGGCAAATCACACACATCACGTATGTTTATCTTTCCATCTTTGCTAAGTTCAGTACCCGACTGACAAGACTAGCATATGTAGTCCTTCATTGTTTCGCCTCCAAGAGCAGATCCCACGAGGGATATAGGAGAACCACGTCTCAATAATCCAGTAAGAAATTAAACATCCTCAACTAATATTGGGAGCACTTTGTCCCCAATGTGAAATGCCTCAGATGCCGGATCCCATGAAAAAACTAGGAACTCCAATAGTTCAAGATGTTGTCTCATTCATGATTATTTGCAATACTTAGGTAACCTAAAATCCTTGAGGGCTCTTACAGTGCCAGGATCATTTAGGTCAATCATGTCTTGTTCTTAATATTGTCTTTCGCGCCATGTAATAGTCATTTTGATCCGATCAATACCTGAAAGCCAACCATAAGCTTCATTAGGATATATTTCATGCAAAAAAATTGGGAAATTATGAGCACACAACAAGAAACAAATATGTGAAATGCGCCCAATGCGCCCCTGGTCTATAGAAAGAGTGTTGCAGAGCATATGAGCTTCAATTTCAGTGCTCTGCAATGCACTTTTCGACATGCAAGGGTGCATTGCCCTCAGAACGCAATAGATTTAACCTAGGGGGCTAAAAAAACTTAAAAATCAGCATGAAATGAAAAAAAAATGACACTAAAAGGAAGAGAAGGTTTAGATCTCCAACATGGATCAAATGATGTAATAAATATTCCACTAAAACTATCGCAATTGACCGCTGAAGTTTGAGGGAAAAACAGGTTCAAAGCTCCTAAATTTCAAATGGTAACTATGGAATGGTAAAATGAGATGGTAAAAACTTCTTTTAATTAGTCATTTTGATTATTCTAATCATATTTAATGATGTGACTATAATTTTTGTTCATTTTTACTATAAAACATGTATTTTTAATCTATTTGATGGCTCTCTGAATAGGTTTACAACTGATACAGTGAGTTTGAAGTGCACAATTATCCAAAAATGATTTTACCATGGAGCATACTTTTATCTCTTTTTCGAGTTCTATTAAACATGGAAAAGGAACCCCCGTGGAGTCTTCTTTTAACTCTTTTCAGACTCCGTTAATGTGAAAATATTGCCGAGCACTTGTCTTTTAGAGCTCGTAAAATGAAATGAAACGAAATCTACTCAATATAAGTTTAACTCTTTTCCAAATTGAGATAGATTATTTACGAAAAAGGAACACCTTAGTTGAACATGGCTAAGAGGTTTTATCAGGTATCATTTTACACTTTTTCGAACCTGAGCAAAAAATTTACGAAAAAGGACCCATGCAGTTTTCTTTTTGTCCCTTTTTCGAACTTTCTAAACATGAAAAAGCACCGAGATTTCACTGTCGTTTGACTCGTTAAAACATCAAATAGCAACGGCATTGTCCGATCATGACAAGATCGAGTTTCACTATAATTAGACTGGTTAAATCATAAAATAACGATGGATTCATCCGAAGGGTCAAATAATAGATCAAACATATTTTACCCTCCTCAAGCTTGTTAAAAAATAAAGAGGTACTGGTCAACAATGACTAGGAAAAATTTGGGAAAAAGAACAAAACACTTTATGGTAGTAGGTCGCTCTTGAACATGACACTTTCACTTCATCTCCGTGGCTTTGGGTTGGGTAATTTCTTCTTGATGGTATATCATACCTATGGTCTATCATACCATCCATCACTTCGGTTCTAGGTCAATGTTGCCAACTCATTTCAGTGTCACCGATATGTTCAAGAGAAGTCATCCAATAATTCCTCATATTCTGCAATACTCATAGACCTTCATTTTCATGACCGCCATCCCTGAATATTGCTTCATCAAGTCACATTTTTTCTCCAAAATCATTACTCCCGTTTCATGTCGTATCTGTGATGAGTCGCTTCTTTTTTACATCAGCTCATCATCCAGGGAGTTGACGTAGAAACATCTTTCCAGTGCCTTGGAACTTGCTCACATCAATGATAGGTTTCTTGCTTCTGGCGATAGGTTGACATCACAGAACTTTTACCGAAAGATTTTGTTTGGCATTGAACATCAAATCATCTATTCACGCCTTGAAAATTGTACTACAGTACCTTGAGAACAATTAACATCAACGATGGTTTCTCTCGCGTCTGTTAACGACTTACTTCAACGACTGGTAATTGGACGACGTCTTCCCATGTTCTACTTCAGATCACATATTCGCATGGTTAGACCTGTACTTGAACGATCGAGTAAATGAGATAGAGGACCCCAGATCTAGTTTCATCCATCCGGGCTGTGATTTTAGGAATTGTACCACATCATCAGTACGATGGATTTACATACAAATGGTCATCCTATTATGGGCCTACATCTTTAGGCATGTCTATTTCTATAGACAAATTTCTAATTTATGTACATGCTATGATAGTTTATGTGATGAGAATGGGTATGCCTCCCTCAAAAATTCATGTCCAAGATGTATAAGATCTCATGATGTAATGTATTGCAAATTGATGCAGGTCACCGTCCGCTTCAGATCCTACTCATCACACCGTAAAGCATCTCATCAAAATATTATCATTATTTTGACTTCATGATTTAGGGGGCAGCTGTTACAGGTCATTTTGGGCATCATCCCTAAGACCAGTATGAACAGGGTATATCTTTCCCTAATTCAATACAAACATGGTCTATCATCCCCTAATTCGTTGCTACATCCCCTAGAGAAGTCATTCCACTGATGGCTTTAATTCATGAGAGTTTCAATATTTTAAGTGTAGTGAAAATGACCCATTGACTCATCAACGTTCCTCTGAATGGGCCTAAGTGCGTTGAAAAGCACTTACCCCATGCAAGGGTGCTCTGCAAAGCACTTCTCGACACTTAAGGGTGCGTTGGTCTCCTGGTAGTGAAATCATCATTTTTCTGGGAATCTCCACATGTCCAGTGCCTTCAAGAAGAGATCATAGGTGTCATACTTAGAAAACATGTGTTCATCCATCACCATTGAACCTATAAACATGTACATTATATTATTATAAAGCCATTCAATACCATTTATTGAGAAACTACCTACAATTTCCTTATAAATTGAGCACTCATCTAAGTGCAAGGGAGGAAAATTTTTATGTAGTGTTATGTTGTTGGATTCTCAATTCTTAGAGAGATGAAGTAATGTTATGCTACTGAGATGATTCTTCGTGTGATGAGAATGGAATGAAGTTGGAGAAGGTTGACAATGAACTGATCCACTGGTTGTAATCTACTCCTATTATTATTTCAATAAAGATATTTGTTCTTTCTCTCATATATGCACTTATATCTTGTGAATGTATTCTCAAATTTAATTGGTTCAATTTGGTTAAGGTAGATAGAATGTATATTTGTATGTCATTTGTTGTCTTCTCGCTTTGATTGGAGGTATTGATCAAGCGGGTTTCAGCGAGATCAAGAGTGACAGGAACGACAATAGAAGAGGAACGAGAGCGAAGGATCACAAGTAGGTCTTTATCCCTTCTATCTTTCTGTCTATTTTAGAGAAAAGAACATTTACCTTTATTCTATTGTTCTAAGTGAAGGAACACCACACTCAGGGAAGACTAGTTTATCCGTAGATTAGAATTCCTCATAACGATGATTAACACTTATTTTTTACCATGAGTTAAAAAAAATCCAGCAATGAAATCAAATCAAAACGGATAAGTTCACTGGTTCCGGGGAACGATAGTCGACGACGACTCTCATAAAGAAAGTTCGTTGGAGATGCCCAACTACCTTTAGACGAGCGGGTGGTGGGACACTGGTAGTGACAGGGATGGAATTCCGTGCACCAATTGGATTTTTGACTATATACAAATTCAGCACACCGATTTTGAAATCCCAACCTAGGATATAGATTTTTTTGGGTTTAGTCTAAAAAATCTCACAAAATAATTCAGAAATTAAATTTTGGCAAGATTCTAAAAAATTCCGGCATTAATTTTTGAAAATCTCGATTACCAGTTTCAAACTTCAAGATTTTGGTTGCCCTGGGTTTTTGATGCGGCTGAATCCATTTTCACTATAAAAAACATTTCAAACACTCCAACTACCTATTTTTTGAATTTTTTGGCAAAAAAACTGCCCTCATCGCTATTTTGTTGGGTAGGTAGACAACTTCGATTTTTTCTTATTCTATATGTCTACTTTTTGAAAAGTTTATTTATTTATTTTTCCAATATAATTTTTCTAAAATCTTCTAGGAATTCATTGAAATCACAAGTTTGATAAGTAAACTTTGCACAATCAAGTGCCCTAGAGGTTTTTGAGGGAGTTGAATACATATAAGTAGTAAAAAATACCAGTTTAAATAACACAAATAAAGATTTCACCTCAAATTATTTCACCTTATTCAGGCCAGAAAATCAACAAGAAACTCCAAAAAGTTGCATTAAAATCAACTCTTTTTTTCTTCCCTCTTCATTTTAAAGAGTAAGAAAAACTATCAATAATTTAGTTGTTTTATTAACATTGGACACAATCATTATAGGCTATTATGGGTTAATACAAGCTGATTCATTACTATGATTTAGGAAAACCATTGTTATATAGAATTAGCCCTTAGTGACCGATAAATAGGTAAGCTTTCCCTCCTACCAAATACCTCTAAATTTTAAACCTAAACCTATTTTTTTATATTTAATGAAGATACTTTTTACCCAAATAAAAACAATTTTAGAACATACCCAAACAAAACACAGATAAAAGCAAAGAGTTGAAAAAACTAAAAATAAAAAAAACTAAAAAAACTTAAAAACTAAAGTTTTTCTTTTGGACGTTAAAATATTATTTATTCATTCAAAACTCAACTCATTAAACTTTGGAAAACGGTAAAAGATTCCTCTATTTTACCATTCGTCCAAGAAAAGTTGTAATTTTTTTTTGTTTTTATGATTTAAATTTTCTTTTATTACATAATTTCCCTTTAATTTCATATACATGTAACTTTCTTTATGGGAATCTGTATTATAAATTCCATAAATCTGTATTTTATATATATATATATATATATATATATATATATATATATATATATATATATATTTGTTTTTAAATTTGTTTTTGATAAATACAAAGGTGAAAAATGATATGAGATATAAAACCAAATTCCAACGGAGATGTGCTTTTTGAAAAAAAATCCGCTGGCTTTGGAGGACACTGCAAGCCACTGAGCCCATTAAATTCATGTCGATACTCCGAATTTCTCATAAAAATCAGGTTGGAGATTGGATGACAGCGACCTTTCGACGAGGGAGAGGTGGGGCCAGGCCACAAAAATGAAAGGAAAGGAAAGCGTGGTGAACTTCTTAAAAAAATTATTGAAATTTTACTTAATTATTTGTCAAATCAGAGAATATTCATCTTAATCACTTTGTAAAATTTTAATTGATAGTTAAATTATAAATTTATTTTAAATTATTATTATTGATAATGTGTTTAAAAAAAATATAAACTTTTGATTGATATTTTATTTCAATAAAATTGTATAAAAATTTATTTTTATTTAAAAACTAAAATGAGTTGATTTTTTCAGTATTTTAAATGTTTGAAATTTAAGACAGATCTACCTTTGTTGTATATAATTTATTTACTTACTAATTAATATCATCTTAAATCCATTTTAACTCCTCTTGAAGTGCAAGTCTATTTTAAAGTGAAAAGAGATTTGATCCTTGCTTAATAGATTAGAAGTAAAAATAAAAGTTGTTAAAATATTTATGATCTAAAGTAGTATTAAATCTAAATATATAAATATTGACATGAACACTTATTTCATAGTTTTTAATGTCTTGGATGTTCAATTGTAAGATCACTCAAGCTCATGTTTTGACTTAATTGTTTTGGTAAGATTATTCAAGCTCATATTTATGACAAGGGTGAACATTGTCAAGTTTTTTTTTTTTTTTTCCCAATTATATCCACATGTTTTGACTTAATTGTTTGGTAAGATTATTCAAGCTCATATTTATGACAAAAGTGAATATTGTCAAGTTTATTCAATTTTTTTTTGTCAAGCTCATGTTTTGACTTAATTGTTTTGGTAAGATTATTCAAGCTCATGTTTGTGACAAGAGTGAACATATTTAATTTTTCTTTTTTTTTTCCAATTACATTGATTTTCGCAATTAATTTGAGGTTGGTGGAGGCTTTATTAACTCTCTGACTTCTTCTCATGTAAAATAGAAATTTTTTTTACTTCATTTTATGTAAAATGAAAACATAAATAATAATTCAAGAAAATAATCCTAAAAAAAACAATTAAATAAAAGGTTGTATAAAAATAATTGATATTTTCATAATATAAATTAAAAATATCAAATAATTAATAAAATTTCCCAAAAAATTATTATTTAAAAATGGAAAACTATTTTCAACCTTTTAACATTTCTGCCATATGAAGAGAAGAAAATGCAGGTGTTGATTCTTTAACATTTTCAACAAGTGCTTTTCTAATTCCTAATACTTTCTAGTTACAATATCATAATGAAGTGAGACATAGGTCTTCAATTCTGGATAATCTCAAGCATTGTCAAACTTTTGATGACAATAAACAAATCAACAAGCTCTTAGAAGTAATGGAAGAATTTTCAACCTTCATATAGATCAAGAATTTGATGAATATATATGGGGGAATTTTGTTGATCAAAATGGAAAATTGAAGGATCAAATTCCAAATCATGATATAATCCAACTACCAAATAGTTATATTTCAAAAGGACTCCTTTCAATAGAAAATTATTTGATAAGAATGATGTTCCCAATTCTTTGGCATTAAAGTCTCAACAAGATGATATTGAAGAATGCAATATTGGAAATTATTTGATAGGAATGATGTTCCCACTTCTTTGGCAGTAAAGTCTCAACAAGATGATATTGAAGAATGCAATATTGGTACAGGGAATGACATAAAAAAAATTACAATTTCAGTAGTGTTACCTCAAGATGTTAAACATAAGTATATGAGCTTATTCAAACAACATATAGATGTACTTTATTGCAAATATGAAGATGTCAAAACATATGATGTTTCTATTATACAATGTAAGATCCCAATTAAGCTTGATATAAAGCCTTTTAGAAAGAAGTTTAGGTATGAAAATCCAATTATTTTGCCCACAATTGAGAAAGAGGTCAAAAGAATTTTAGATGCCAAAATAATTTTCCCCTTAAGGTATTTAGATTGGATTGCAAATTAAGTTCCCGTCACACAGAAAAATGGAGAGATAAGACTGTGTATATTTACGAAATTTGAATAAAGTATGTTTGAAATATAATTATCCTTTGCGCAAGATAGATCATCTTCATCAAAAAGTAATAGTGTTAAAAATGATTTCAATATTAGATGGTTCTCAAGGTATAATTAGATTTCAATGTACAAAGAAGATCAAAGTATGACAACATTAACTACACCTTCAGGGACATTCATGTATGCCAAAATGCGCTTTGGTTTAATGAATGTAGGTGAAACTTTTCAGAGGGCCATGGATCTAGAATTTGTGGGTGAAATAAAAAAATTCATTATTATTTATCTTGATGATTGAATTGTATTCTCTAAATCAGATGTCTATCATCTCAAGCATTTGAGACAATTATTTCAGAAGTGCACAGAATATGGGATTTTACTCAATCCAAAGATGTAAATGTTTTCAATGCAAGAGGGAAAGTTGCTTCAACATATTGTGTCTAAAAATGGAGTAAAGATCAATCCTCAGAGAGTATCAACGATTCAAACACTCGGTTTACCCCGAACAAAGAAGGAGATACAATATTTCTTCGGAAGGATTAATTTTCTAAGGATACTTATACCAAATTATGTATAAATAATCAAAGATATAACCAATATGCTCAAGAATGATCATGAAGTGAAATGGAGTGAGCAATCCATATTATCATTTGCTCAAATTAAAAAGTTCCTTATGGAAGCTCTGGTTTTGGAAAGTCGTGATTACAGAGTCATTTAGTATCTCTTCATTTGCTTAAGATACTACATTGGTTGTTATTTTGTTACAAAAGAATCTCGAGAACCTTGAAAAACCCATTTCCTTTTTTAGTAAGGTTATGAGAGATATTGAACTAAGATATGATATTATAGAAAATCAAGCATAAGCCCTACTATAGGCTTTAAATTCTTTTAGAACATATGTGTTGGATTCAAAGATACCTGGATAAAGGGGAACTTGGATAACAAAAATATAGGAATTTGATTGGGAGATCAAGCCAACATAATTAGCCAGAGGTCAAAGGCTAGAAAACGTTATTGTAAAGTCTAATTGTAGAATTGTGGGTATAAATTCAATTATGCAACTTTCAACTCCAAAAAGTGAGAAGAATCCACAAGAAGCTTATCTTGAAGAAAGAGAGAAGAACCCACAAGAACCTTCTCAAAGTTCAGTCTCACAGAAGAATTCACGAGAACCTTTGATGCAGGAGCATCTTGCTTGATTTTACATTAAAATATTGTGTAAATAGGGGGTGATGTATTTTTAATTATTTTATAAATTATTATGCTCATTTTAATAAATTAAGAGAGAAAAATATGAGTGTGAGGATTATTGTAAATATTATTTTAATAAATGGAGGATATGAGTGGAGTTGAGTTAGGTAGATAATCTAGGGATTTTTTAATTCCTTAAACGAGACTTAGTTGAGTCCAAAAAAAGGATAAATCTAATTTAGATTTTAGTTGAGATTTCTGTGGAGGAAATTATGGACTGGAATAAATTCATTATTATGTATAAATATGAGGAGTGTGTGAGGATGGAAGACAATGAGGAATACAGAGAGAGAGAGAGAGAAAGAGAGAGAGAGATGGTTTGAGAGCTTTTATAAAAGGGCCAAGAGCCGAGAGGCCATCCATTGTAATATTCAGCCAGATGTTTTGAATCTGAGAATTCTTGTTGTATTTAATATAACCAGCTTGGTTATTGTTTGAATCTCTCTTTGTTTATATCTGGAGTGAAATTAAGTAGCTTTGTATGAAATTTTTGAGTTAAGTTTTGAGAAAAGGTTGAAGAAGTCTGTATTATATGCTAGGATCTATTTTAGAAAAGAATCCTGGCATCATTTGGTATCAGAGAGAGATTCCTGCCTACTGTGAGAGTAAATTGTTTCTGAGTGTGTGGTGTGAAGCCATAACAATGTGATTGGTGTTGTTGTTGGAGTGATTGAAGAGCTGGACCTTCCGATTGTAATTTCAATTGTCATTCTTCGTGCATCGTAATTGTAGGGCTGATATTTTTACTCACTTTAGGGCTAAACTTGGTTCCCATAGTGGACTAAGCCGAGTTGAAAAAACTGCGTGCTAATTTTGGAGTGGTTGGAAGCCCGAACTATGCAAATTGTGGAGTGAAGAAAAAAACCTTTCCTGTGTTTTTCAACTTGTGGTCGTTGTGGAGCATTGAATCTATTGGAGCTATTGGTTATTGAGTTGTGCAATAACTTTTAGAGAACATGGAAACGTTTGGATCTACCATTGGTTGCCACCACATTGAATGCTTCTATAGAAATCCAAGCAGGAGCTAAGTTTGTGTTGGTGCGATGAGAGTTGAGTGTGGAGCTAGCACGGATTCCAACGACGGTGGTTTCTGGATCTTGGAGAGGCAGTGGTGCCTGGTTGGGTCCGATGAAAATAGGAAAGTAGAGAAGGGAGATAACCTCTGCGTGAAATCATGGTGATTTTGTGTGTGTTGTGTGGAGGAGGCACAAACCCCTATTCACAATGTATGCAGTGATAAGAGCATGATATTGTTTGAAGTTGCAATCAAGAGACGTATAGAGGTTTTTCAAATCAAAGGAAGTTAAAATGTCTTTGCTCCATACTCCCAATTGGCAACACGAAGGCGGAGAGACAATCTGTTAGTCTCATAGATATTAAATGCCCAAACTGGCAATCAGAAGGATGAGAGACAATCCAAAGGCTACTGGTCGCAGTTTTCAAACCTGGAAGGGATAATTTTTCATCGTGGCTGTCAAATATTCGGTTTCTGTAGTAGTTGTCCATCACTCGCTATATTTAAGTGGATACAGTGGCAATACTATCTGCTACTTAGTAAGCATGAAGCCGACAAAATGATTTTATCTTCGAGGGCCATATGAATCCTGGAACTTTGGCATAAAGAGATTCCAAAGTGACGTGTCGCCTGATTGTGTGAGTGGCTTCGTTATGCGACAGGGTAGGTGTGATGGCAACTGAGAGATATGAGAGTGGAAGCTCCAATGAGTCCAATCAGAGAGCGGAAATTTCGAGTCGAATAATGTAAGAGGAGAGTAGGCCCGCAGGAAAGTGAAGTTTGGAAGTGGAGTAGCACCAGTGGTAAAGAAGATTTGGCAGACCCAAATATAATTACAAAAGGGATTTCGCACTCAAATATGTGTAGCTACAATGAGAATTGGTGGACACTTGTGCGGTCATAACACTCACTGAAAGTTGAATAAAACGGGATTAGAGACAGTCCAAAAATTTAGTCTCTGCATCATTTAGAAATGGTGTGATCTCTAATGAATTGAGGCGTTGTGGATACTGCTGGGTATTTAATCTGTGGTCAAAGATTCTGAGAAGCTTGCAAGCTATGTAAAGTGTTTATTTTTGAAGTAAGTTGTGGTGGCAGCCTTCGAAGAAGAGTTTGCAGAGTATTTTAGCTTCGGAGAACTTTGGTATCGTTACGATGAATCCAGAGTATATGGGATGAGAGTCAAAATCGATGGCGGAGATTGGAAGAAGAGCCTCGAGATATGCGCGACCTATTGATCGTGAAAACATTGGATTGATGGATTGGTAAGTTATAAAGTGTTATGTTGAATTTATAACATAAAATTTGGGTTAAATGAAATCCCGTAAAGGTTGTGATGTGATATGGGCTAGAAATAAAGCAGAGATATGAGTTTTAACCTAAAGTCCTAAACTATGGTAAACGTTTGGGTTTTAATTTATAAAGTTTAAGTTTATAGATATAATTCTGAGATATTCCAAAAGTTTATGGTAAGGTTTATTGAAAGGACTTCCACTTGGCTGAAGTAATAAAAGGGTATTAAACCTTGATATAAAGAGAAGCCTGCATCTTATAATATATGAGATGATTTATTATGCATAGGGTGGGTTCTTTGCAATCTTAGTTGCATCATTCTGGATCAAAGCTTGTAGTTGAAATGGGAGAATTCTTGTGATTTATGTTTAAGGTTGAAAACACAAACAATCCACAATTTCTTGATGTTGTAGAATCCTTGTTTTTAACATCATATGGTGGTGCCTAAGGAGGTGTTATTTAGGATGAACAAAATGTACGAGTTGTACATTATTCATCAAAGAGGTTGAAATATGAATAGCTTGTTATCTATACACAGGTAAAGAGATGTGAATTGATGTTGTATGGTGCATAAAAGTGCAGGAAAATGTTTACACTAAAATGACGAGCTTATGTTATGAAGGGCATGCGAGTATTCGCAATGGCAAAGACGACACAGAAGAGTGGAATCCAGAGAGTTGCAAATGCAAGGGAAAGGTTTATTAAATAACCCTGAAGGGAGCATAAGGTATGATAATTCAGAAAGGTATTTTTGAATGTTGAAAATTGAATGGTTTATTTATTTTCACCATAAAATAAATCTTGGAAAACCTCGATTGCATTTCGATTAAAGACTTTAGCATCATGTGAAATGATAATGAGAAATTGATGATCTTTCATAAGAATGGAGTATGAGAGAGAGTGAAGATTTTACATCCTAAAATTGTATTAGGGGTGTATGTTCATTGGAAGATTGTATAACTTGAATTAAGTAAAAATATCCACTATCATAATTATTGGGGCAAGCCTTGAAGTCAAAACAGATGTTAGGGTCAAATGAAAGTTTGGATAGTTTGAGTTAAGATTAAGTATTTTTCATCCAAGATGAAGATTTGGTGTAAAGTTTGAAGTCAAAGAGTCGTAAGCTAAGTCAAAGGTTTGAATGTAATTGCGTGCATGATCGGTGGAGCCTGACACCCAGAGAGTTTGGTCATTGTAACACAAGCATTACTAAAGTGTTGTTTGCAACAAAGAGGAGAAAGAGAGTGGCCAAAAATAATTCCAAGAAAGAGAACTGAAAGAGGTCAAGCGCAGGAAGAGATCTTGTATTTCTGAATGGCAAGTAAGAAGGCTTGCTGAAAAGGGGATTCAAATGAAATCCACACGTGAATAGATGAGGTTCACAAAGGAGGAGAAGATGACTGGTGATAGTCATTTCAGAAGATCTGATGAAGACCACAACAGAAGAAAGAAGAAGGAAAATGCCAAGGTAAATGGCATATGTGAGCAGTTGACTGATAAAGATTATGAGCGGGAGAAGGCTGAGATAAAAATTCACCTTGAATTGTTGATGGAATTATTGCAGAGGAATATGAAAGACCAGACACATGGTTGGACCATGAGGAAGAAAGTGAAGTGGCAGAGACTACACGCAAAGAGGGAACAATAGGTAAACATACAGTTGGCAGAAGAGTTGAGGAAGCTCGAGCAGATGATGAGTGTGAAAATGGGAGGTGAAGAACTCAGAGAGGCTGAGTTGAAAATGGAAGTTTCCATTTGTGGCCCAGAATAGGGTGAAATTATGGGTGACGAGATCAATGAGGAAGATCTCATGAACTATTGGAATAGTTCAGAAGAATTTGAAGATGTGTTGGCAACAGAAGCAGATGAGGCTATGAAGCCTTGTATTTTTAAATCTCATAGTTTATGTATGTTTGCAGGATGTGCGAAATATGGTGGAAAGACTGGTGGAACTGTCAAAGAGATGAATGAAACTCTTGAGGTGAAGTGTGATGGAGAATGCCTTTTAGAGGAGGAAGGTATTGAATTGTTGCAATAGGAATAAATCATAAATGAATTCTTGTTTGGTATAAGACAACCAGTTGAAGCTGTTATGGAGCGAAATCATAATGGAAATGCCGAAGTAATATTCCAAGGAGGTAAACAAATGTATTTGTTTAGTGAATTTGCTGACAGAATTTTACAATGTGATGAAACAGAAACCAGGACAACTCAGGAAGATTTCCAGAAGAAGAATGAAGCTGGGAGTGAAGGTTGTGATAAAATGCTGGAAAGATTTCACACAGAAATAGATTTCTTGGAATGATGGCTTAAGGAACATGAGGGAGAAGTGAAGCCTGTAGAACTTGATACAAAATAGATTGCAGTTACTGTGCATGATAGGGGTGAAATGTTTTAAACATTTACAGAGTTGAGTGAATGTTATAACTTTTCAAATAAAAATGTGACTGTAGGTACAGAAAATGACATTAACAAGTGTGATGTTGAACTCAGAGAAATTGAGCAGAAATTATTTGGAGTTGAGATGAAAGATCAGGGGCAACAAGGAAGTTGTGTCCGTAGAGACATAAAGGAAACAAAAGTATTGAACCAGCAGGATAAAGATGAAAGCAACTAGTAGTTCAAAACAGGATCTACCGAAATCCAGAAAGTTGATGATGGGAGATTGGTGCTTGAAGCATCAAAACAAGCCGAAAGATATTATCTTTTCAAAACTAAGAGTTCGTTAATGAATGCAGGTACAACACCGGATGAGAAATTTGTTGCTATAAAAGCAATCAATGACTATAGTTGTGGTCAAGAAGAGATTCTTGATTATTCTTTGCTTCAGAAAGTTGAGTGTTCAGCTCAGTTGGAGATGAAAGCATTGGACAAAGAGGAATTACTATGAGGAACTGGCAGAAGCAATTGTTGTAAAGGCCAATGGAATCTGATTGACAAAGTAAGTGATGAGTTACCAAACAGAGTTGATACTTTAAAGGACCAGTGGCAGAACATAGTTTGGAATCTTGGAGGGAGCAAGTCATCAAGACTTGTGGCTGTCACATTATTACAGAAAAGCGACATACCTCATAGACAAGAGTCTATGGAAACTTCTCTACACGGGGAGTTTGATGCAGGAGCATCCTGCTTGATTTTTCATTAAAATATTGTGTAAATAGGGGGTGATGTATTTTTAATTATTTTATAAATTATTATGCTCATTTTAATAAATTAATAGAGAAAAATATGAGTGTGAGGATTATTATAAATATTCTTTTAATAAATGGAGGATATGAGTGGAGTTGAGTTAGGTAGATAATCTAGGGATTAGTAATTCCTTAAACGAGACTTAGTGGAGTCCAAAAAAAGGATAAATCTAATTTAGATTTTAGTTGAGATTTGTGTGGAGGAAATTATGAGCTGGAATAAATTCATTATTATGTATAAATATGAGGAGTGTGTGAGGATGGAAGACAATGAGGAATACAGAGTGAGAGAGAGAGAGAGATGGTTTGAGAGCTTTTGTAAAAGGGTCAAGAGCCGAGAGGCCATCCATTGTAATATTCGGCCAGATGTTTTGAATTTGAGAATTCTTGTTGTATTTAATATAACCAGCTTGGTTATTGTTTAACTCTCTCTTTGTTTATATCTGGAGTGAAATTAAGTAGCTTTGTATGAAATTTTTGAGTTAAGTTTTGAGAAAGGGTTGAAGAAGTCTGTATTATATGCTAGGATATGTTTTATAGCTGAATCCTTGCATCAACCTTTCTTACAAATCAATGTCAAATTTCTATTATCTCATTGGTATAAAGACATTATTTATTTTCTATAGAATTTTCATTGTCCTCCTAAATTTAATAGAAATTAGGCTAGATCGCTCAAACTCAAGGTTGTTAAATACTGCATAATCAATGAGGATTTGTGTTGGAAAAATCCTTTGAGTATATTTTTTCTATGCCTAACTGAAAATGAGACAGTAGGTGTGATAGATCAATTCCATGAAGGAGTTTGTGGAGGACATTCTGCATGGAGAAAAATTGCACATAAAACTTTGAGAGCTAGATTTTATTGGAAAAAATTGTTTTCTCAAGCTGGAATCAAGGTTTAAAGTTGTGTTCCATGCAAAATTTTTGCAAGTTAAGAAAAATTACCCTCCTTTCCTTTGATCCCGATATTAGTTGAAGCACCTTTTTTGTAGTGGAGTTTAGACTTCATTAGGAAAAGTAATCCTACATAAAGTGATCAACATAGATGGATTTTGAATGTAACATATTACTTTACTAAGTGGATAGAAGAAATTCCAATGGGAAACACAAATGATGTTATACTAATTAAATTCATTGAAGAAAATATCTTATCAAGATTTGATTATCCTACATAATTAATGATAAACCATACATAGACATTCCATTCACTTAAGATGATTGAGTTTTTCTAAAAATATATCTCTTTATTATTCCATTGCATATTAAACTAAGAGAATGGATTAGCCTAATCCTCAAATAAGAGCTTTATCAAAGCCATTAAAATGGTATTAGCTTATCATAAGAAGATATGGGATAATCATGTAATATTTGTAGTTTGGGCTGACAAAGTTTCACCAAAAAGGGAAATAGGTAAAACTCCTTTCCACCTAGTCATTACGGATAGCTCATGTTATCGAGGGCGGTAAAAGAATCCTCTATTTTCCTATTCGCAAAGGAAAAATTGTATAATTTTTATTTTTAATATTTAAATTTTCTTGTATTGCCTAATTTAACTTTAATTTCATAGACATATAACTTTCATATAAAGTTATATCTTTATGGGAATGTGTATTATAAAATATTTTAAAATTTTGTTTAATAAACACAAATGTGAAAAATGATACGAAATAAAATGTGAAACCAAATTCCAACGGAGATGTCCTTTTTGAAAAAATTATGCAGTGAAATCAAATCAATATAAAATCAATAGGGACAATTCACTAGCTTTGGATGACACAACAAGCGACTAAGCCGATTAAAGTCATGTCTGGTTTTTCAATTAAAATATTATATTGTCGGTGATGAGATGACCAGCGAACTTTCGACGAGCGAGAGGTGGGGTCGGACCAGATCGATGAAAGGAAAGCGTGGTGGATTTTTTCAAAACTTTTATTGAAATTTTACCTTATTTTTGGGTAAGTAAACTCATATCAAGATGGATGGCTCACGCTACGAAGGAATACTCCCGATATATTTATTTTTGTTAAAAAACATGGGACTGATCTATTCTTTCTACTCAACTATTTTCATTTTCATCATTTTAATGGACAATTAAATTATATTTTTATTTTAAATTATTATTATTGAAAATGGGTATAAAAAAATATTTGAATTAAATATATATATATATTAAAAAAGCATATAACAATATTTTTAACATGGAGATTCAAGTCCATTTTAGCATAGAGACTTCAAGATTTCTTATAATATTATGGGTTTTTAGTACCACATGCCAAAAAAACCATAACTCATGTTCATATGATATTTTTTATAATTATACAATTTAATTAGAAAGATAGAAAATAAACTAAACCCCAAACCAAGTGATCTACACTTTATATATATATATATATATGATTTAGATGTGTAATATTCTCATTTGCAAAATAAAATATAAAAACAAAATTTATTTAAAAGCTAAAATTTTAGAAAAAAATATAAATTTGTACACACCAACATTTAAATGTATTATGAGTTGAATTTTTAAGCATTTTAAATGTTTAAAAGTTAAGACAGATCTATCTTTGTTGTTTATAATTTGTTTACTTATTAATTAATACTGGCTTAAATCCATCTTAACTTCATATCAACTAAGTGTTGAGAGAGATCAAATCTCTTTTAAAGTGAAGAGAGATTTGATCCTTCTTGGGACTTCGTAGATTCAAAGTACAAATGGATATATAGTTATTAAATTTTTTATGATTTACCCCACACACACACATATTTCATAGTTTTTAATGTGTTGGATGTTCAATTGTAAAGTTACCTTTTATTCTAGTGAGAATTATTCAAGCTCATGTTTATGACAAGAGGGAACATTGTCAAGTTTATCCAATTTTTCTTTTGTTTCCCAATTATATCGACTTTACTAATTAATTTAAGGTTGGTGGATAATTTATTAATTCTCTTACTTCTTCTCATGTAAAAATAAAATAAAATGTAAAATAATTCAAGAAAATAATCTAAAAAAAATTAATTAAAAGGTTGTAAAATAATAATTGAGATTTTCGTAATATAAGTTAAACATGCTAAATAGATATTTAAAATTTCTCGAAAATTTATTATTTAAAAAATAAAATTTTTACTTATAAAAGTTAAATTAAGCTCAACATGGAAATGTAACTCTAAGCTTACCTCACACACCCAAAATAAATGGGTTATGCTGATGTTAGTTATGATCACACTACAGACCGTGAAAAGCCCTCGGTAAAACACCCTCATTGAAATGTTTTATTTTAATAAAAATAGGCCTGAGTATTGGGACGCAGGTTCTAGAGCTTGAGGAAGGAGAATGATTCAAATTTAAGGAAAACTTGATTGTTTTCTTATAGTCAGGGAAAGTTGTTAGAGGTACCATTAATGAGACTAATTATAACACTTAATGGGGTAGGAAGAAGGATAAAGAGTATGTACTTTTTTGGATGAGTTTTCAACATAGAACATGAGAAAATTAAAGAAGAGGATGGGCCACGTTGGTAGGTATGATAGGCCAAGTCAAACAATATGAACATGTGTGGGAACTTCGCACAAGGAATCCCCATGACCAATCGAAAAGCAACAATGATAGTTGGGAAAGGAGGAGAGGGAATCAAATTGGTTATGGTGAAGTATTAGAGGATCATTGCAACATAGTGGATAAGGGACAACCACTAGGGAACCCAAGCTGTTATAGGGCTCCAGAGAATTTATCCCAATCCATAGCCATACGAAACTAAAGAACCAATTAGAAAACCAAATGGGGAACCCACTACACCATGACTATCCAGGAAGGTAAGGTTGAAACCATTGTCAATCTAAGAAAATATCCATGCTAATGATAGCACATAACCAAGGAACCACATGCATTTACCATTCATCCAAAAACTAGCAAGGAAATAACACATGCAACCTATTACCTTCAATGTATCCTTGATATAGTTCTTTATCCAACTGTTTCATTGTGATTCCTTGTTTTCCTTTTCTTTCCCTTTGTTTTCTTGATTGTCTTCTTCTAAATCCAAATGAAATATAGAGTGATCCAAGAATACTCAAGTGTGTAAGAGAGCCAATTGCTAAACTGAAAATAAAATAAAATTCTGGAACTGAAAAAAAGTTGTGAACTATTTCTCTTATGCCTTTTTATCATCGATGTCTATTTTTTCTTAGTTTTCCTTCATTTTCCCTCTAATTTCCCTTGCATTCACATTCATGTCTCTTCACCTTCCTTTTCTCCTATTTTCCTTTATTTCTCGTAATCAAATGCCAATTATTACCTCTTTTCCTTTGCCAATGACTTTGCCAATTTCCATAGCCATTATTACATCCCAAGTGATGCCCACTATAACTTTTGCACAAAATTAAACTTAGAATACTTGTTCCATGACCTTGGTATTATTTTTTTTACATGGAAAATCAACCAAAGGTTGCTACAAACCCCTCCCCCTTGGGGGAACATTGTCCTTGGTATTCAATGCCTCTTATAACCACCAAAACATATTTCCCATGGAGCTTTATAAGTAAACTTAAGTAGCATTTACATCATACCAAATTGTTGAAACCATGAACACCATAATACTTATTGGATCTTTATAACACAACTCGATGCAGTATTTAAAACATCTTACTTATTGAAGCTTTATACACAACTCATTGCAATATTTAAAATACAAATATGTATATATAACATAGACCGAAACACATATACCAAACACATATGCTTCCCGAAAAAATAAGGAATGATACAAAGCCCGCATTTGATCAGCCATATCCCATGCAACTTCATTGAACCCAAAGTGCTTCTGTTGCAATTTAACTCACTCTATTACTTAGTTCCAAAGAATGAGTTATTTCCAATGAAAAATGAAATATGGCTCTGGTTAGAACTCTCCCTCTAGTTCCACCTACAATACAAACCAATCAATCACATGATCATCATCCTGGGCATATCTCTTTAGAAATGAAAAATGGAAAAAATCATGGACTCTCACTATTGGTAATAGTGAAAGTCTGTAGGCTACTTGTCTAATGCTCTCAAGGATCTCGAAAGGCCTTCAATATCGGGGTGCCATCTTGGCACATGACCTAATCCTCAAGGATCTCCTCTTAGGCTTGATGTGCACGTACACATGCTCCCCAACCTTAAACTACTTGAATGATCTATTTTGACCAACATAACTCTTCTTCCTATCTTGTGTTGCCTTTAAATTCATCTTCATAACTTTCATCTCCTTCTCCATCTCAACCAACATATTCGATCCAATTAATACCCTATTCACTAGATCACTCCAGTTGATAAGAGAATTACAACTTGACCCATAAAAAGCCTCAAATGGACTCATCACCAAGGATTATTGACACTCTTTATTATAATCAAACTCCACCAATGAAAGATACTCCTCGCACTTCCTCTGCCGATGCATGGCATATATCCTCAACATATCCTGAAGAATCTTGTTAACCATATTTATCTATCTATCTATCTGCAGATGATAAGTTGTATTGAAAGTTGGCATTGTCCCCAAGCCCACAAACAACTCCTTCCAAAACTTGGAAGTGAATTTGAAATCTCTATCTAATATGATCTTCTTGGGAACTCCATGCAACCTTTCTATCTACCTGGTGAAAATCTAAGCCACTTCACTAGATGAATTAATAGATTTCACTATAATGAAGTGAGCTACCTTTCTTAACATATCAACCACAACCATGATGGAATCATGTTATCTGGATGTCCTCAACAAACTTGTAATTACGTCCATGGAAATGACCTCCCATTTCAATTTTGGAATAAAAAAAAGGCTGCAATAATCAAGTTGGTTTATTTCACTCAACTTTCACCTACTGGAAATCCAAACATCTCGTGACAAAATTAGCCACCTATTTCTTCAATTTTGGCCAATGATATAACTTATTGACTGCTGTGAAAGTATTTTGGTATCTAGGGTGCCCTGAATATGGATTGAAATGAAACTCCCTTAAGATAAGCTTATTCAGATCCCTCCTATCTGGCACATAAATCCCATTCCTAAATATAACCAATCCATTTTTCATGAGGTGATGCTCCTCATCTCTATCACCTTCACTCTACTATTGTAATCTCTGCTTCAGTTACTGGTACCTGTCATTATGCCGCCTTGCATGCATGATCTGCTCCTGTAAACCTATCCCATATGCACTCACAACTAATATTTGATTCACCTACACTCTCCTACATAGAGCATCCACAACCTTGTTCTCCTTGCCCTTGATGTATCTGATCTCAAAATAAAACTCATTGAGAGTAGCAAACAATCTAGCCTACCTGACATTCAGATTGGATTGGTAAAACAAGTACCTCAACCCACTATGATCACTCATTAGAATAAACCTCTTGCCAAGGAGATAACGTATCCACATCTTCAGTGCATGAATGATAGATTCCAACTCAAGACCATGAGTCACATATTTCTTCTCTTGCTCATTCAACTTCCTTGACTCATAGCGTAACATTCCCTAGTTGATTTCCTATGTAAATAAAAATAAGAATAAGGTCACGAGACACATATTCCAAGCTAAATGTTGGGTAAAACATAGTGATGGGTATCACTAATGATTAATTAATGGCTATGGAAATTGGCAAAGGCATTGGAAAATTCAAAGTGATATTAATTGACATATATTTATAAAAATAAAGGAAAATATGATAAAAGGGAGATGAAAGGTGAAAAATTTGCATGAGGAGGAAATTGAAGGAAAAATAAAGGAAAATGAAGAAAATAAAGGCCTAAATGATACAAAGGCTTTTGAGGATCAATTTCTAGCCTCTTGACAGTTTTTGGGTGGAGCTCTCTTCTATTCTCTCATTCTCTTTTACTCTTGCACACTTAGAGTTTTCTTGGAGCATGCTTGGAGCACTCTAGTTTTCACTTGGATTGGAGAAAGAGGGAAATTGAAAGTAGGAAAGCAAAAGGGAACAAATGTATCAGTAGATACATCTAGATTTCTTTGTAGGTAACATGTTGCATGTGTGATTTCCTTGTTAATTTATGGATGCATGTTATATGCATGTGCTTTCTAGTTATGTGTTGTCATTGGCATGAAGGATTTCCTAGATTAATATTGGTTTCATCCTTGCTTTTCCATTTCCTGGATAACCGTGGTGTTGTGGTTTTTTTCCAATTGATTATTTTATGATTGGTGCTCATAATTAATTATGGTTGTGGGTAGGAAGAATGTTCTGGAAGCCTTGGAGAAACTTGGGTTTAGTTACTAGTCTCAGAGCTTAGGTTGGGACAAAAATTTCGGATCCCTTAGTGGGTTGAGTTTCTAGTCCCTCGAGGTAGGTTGGATAAATTATTTGGAGCCCTAGAAGGTTTTGGGTTGAGTTAATAGTTCCTAGAGCCCTAGAAAACTTAGGTAGAGACCGATATGGTTGGTGTTAGTGATGTCCATCTGTGAGGTGGAATCAATGGTTGAGGGTTGAGGTGGTTTGGCCTCTGGAAGCCTTGGTTTGATTTTGTTTGGTTTATTCCATGAGATCCTACATTCATTCTTGGAATATGGCGTGGGGGTGATGGGATGAAAGAGAGATTTGGTTCAACCCAATCTATGGTCGGGTGGTACGTGGCAGTCCCTCACTTGGTTGGTATTTTCATATGTTAATAAGAGTTATTATTATATTTTGATTCATGTATATTTGTATCGATTATGTTGGTGATATTATGGATGGGTTGCGATGGTTTATATGTTGTTTATTTTATGGTTAAATCTTGTTTATATGATGTGTATCTTCTGTTATCACTGCAATTTTTCAAAAAATTTCGAGGTATGGTTGTCATAGTCGTGTCTTTGATCCTATATTGTCTCCTAACCTATGGTGGATAGTATTGGAGAGTCAAAATGTATGAGTATTTATCACTTTTTAACAAAATCCAAAAAGAATTCTAATTCCAATAGTTTGTTTATGTTATAGAGTCATTAGGGTAAAGTCTCTTTTAAAGAAGTCTTTTAACTGCTTTCAGTGGTTAAGGTCGTGAGTTTAACTTGAAAAGTTTTATTTATTCATCATGATTTTCCTATTTGAGGTAAAAGGAAAAATGTTAGAATCATCAGTTTTGCTAAGAATAACACAAGGATAGCTGCTCTTTCCTTGAGAGGTAGCTTTCTTCTTCAAAAATTATTTTTTTACAAGTACTACAGGAATAATTGTCTTTTTCAAAAAGGTAGCAATTACTTGTAAAATTGGTACAAGGAGACAGAGGAAGAATTATTCAAATGAAACAAGCACTGCTATTTGAATATTGAAGACATGTTAAAACAAGGGGTGCTACTCACCTAAAAGGTGGTTATTTTTCATTGGAGGATGCATTAAAAGGTTGGTTATTTGTCTGCTACGGTTACACAAATATATTGCTACTCATTAAAGGGTATTTGTGTTAAAGTGAAGTACGAGTAGAAATTATTAAAAAATGTGATGGATTTTGGTGAAATGAGTTGGGAACATGTTTAAATCATTTCTGTTTTCGTTTCATTCCCTCTCACTGAGTTTTAGGGCATGCAAAGCTCTGCCTCCATTCACTCCTGTGACAGCTACACAAAACATTCTTATCCCCAGTTCAAAAAAATTTGCTAAAAAGTGCCAGAAAGTAGGGCTTCATGGAGGGTAGTTTTTCCTCGCTTTACAGCTGTGCATTGGCGGTTAGGGTTAACTGTGAGAAGGATGGGAAAAGGAGGTAACGTGAACCATTCAAAGCCGGTTAACACCCATTTTGTTGACCATCGTGCCAATTCTAAGTTCAAAGTAACAGGTTGGTACCAATTTTTAAGGAAATTTTTTAGGTGAAAATGTGGCCGTGGCTCAAGCATTTGCTGAGACATTTGATGGAGAAAAGGTCAGGATTGGGTCTCATACCTTCAAGATCACTGAAACCATCATTGCAAGGGAAACTCAAACTCTAACAACAGGTGAGTCCTGGCGCAAGAATAACAAAAATCTCTTTAAAGTTGATTCAAATGTATATTTAAAGTTTGAGCATGAACATTGGTTGGACTCATACCATTCATATTTCATACTTAAAACCTGAGTGGTAGCATGTCATTACTAATGTACAACGTTACATAACCTGTGAGGGTAGGTTTTCAACTGTCCACAAATACCATATGAGCTTTTTAGCCCATATATCTGGATCCAAAACTATGAATTTACCCTTTTTCCTTCACACATATCTGTTATCAATGTCTCGAAAGATATAGAAAAAACCACGCTATTCTCTTCATAATCTCTATCACAGAGGTTTGATTAAAATACTGGTAGTTTATCACCTTAGAAAGAAAAGAACTACATGGGAGAAATTTTTAGCAGATGAGGGATTTAACTGTATTCATACAAGGAGAAAAGTAGGAAGGCCTAGAAAGTTAAAAAAATCTGGAAAAACAGTTAAACCCTACCCCTACACCAACTCTTTCACAACCTCGCCCATCTTCAATGTCATCTAGTAGGCAAACTAAGAGCTTAGCTACAAAGGCTAGAGTTAAAACCACTACATCAACACCAAAAATACAACCAACAAATGAAGTATACACTATAATTTCATGCAAGGAGCCACATACCTTGAGTTATTTCATGTAGGAGTGTAGAAACAAACACAATCAAAGATATACCCTACTTGACAAAAACATCGTGTCTAAGAGAAAAGAGGAGGCATCATCCTCTTTAAAGTGTAAATGCAGGAGAAGACTCATTATGACAGAGGGACCTTTAGTGGCATTCAACCCTGAAACCTTGACTTCAAGCCATGTTCTAGAAGCTAGATGAGAGAATCAACAAGGAAATGCCATTTTAGCACCAAAGTAGCCTACTCTTTCACAATTCTTTTCCTCACTCAAAAGGGGGAAAAGAAAAGTTCCAGAGAGTATCAAAATGGAAGAACCTACCATAGCTCAAATTTTCTCATCTATTGGATCTTTAGCCAAGAAGAAGAGGAAAACTATAATTAATTCATATTCATATTTTTAAGAGGATAGCAGTGAGACATAGTTCACCAAGTCAGAGTTTGAAGAAGGACAATCAAGCATATTCATACATGGTAGAAAGATGCCTTTATATATTCCAAACCCATACATTCAAAGGCCTCACACTAGGCCCAAGAAGAATATCAGAATAACAAGTAAACTCATTGCCAACCCTACTCTCAGGGAGGAAATCATAAACATTGATGATAGCCTAGAGAATGAACCCAGGAAGAAAAAGATTCAACAAAAAATCAAGCACAGAAGAGGAGGTCAAACAAAAGGGTAGCTAAAGCTTAAGCTATCAGGATCTTTGCTTCTATATTAGACCTATGATGAATGAATATATAGAACCTTGAAAATTCGAAGAAACATTTCATTTTTGGCTTATACTCAGTATTTTCGGATATAGCTACCCTTTTAAGAAAAAGTAGCTATTATTTTCGGATTTTGTATATGGAGGAGAAAAATATGATTTTTGGTTCTATTCTCACGAGAATGACACTAAAATATGTTGAAGTGAATGTAGCCTTAGTGGTGATGAGACTTTTCCAAGTGTCATCTAATCAAGGTATCTTCCAGTTGGTTACTCCTTTCAGTTAGTTGTTCCTACACTTTTGCAGATAAGGGTACAAGTGTTCTTTTCAGTTGGTAGATTTCACTTTTTGTGGAGGCAATTTTTTCCAAGCAATGAGGAGAACTCAACCACCTCAAGCTCCATGCTGCCATGATCTGTCTTCATTTCTATTTTAGTTTTCTTTTTATGTTTTGGATAAGCTCTACTATATGTAGAGGGTTGTAATAAATTATCAAAAAACAGATTTTCAGTTTTTATGGAGGCTTTTTACAGAACTGCTTTTTTGTATATATATGATGTAATGCAAGGAGAAAAGGCTTCATTGGTTGTACCTTTCATTGCATATTGTATTATATTTTTGAATACATAAGATATCCAAAATCACTCTTGAGGACTCACTATATATCTGGTGTGTGTATTGTTCATCTTTTTATGTGTTTCCATTATTCATTATTTCATTCTAGATTATGAGTTACATAGTTCTTCCTCATGTTACTATCAGTATTGTAAACCTTCATGTAATATTAGTTTGTTTTTGTAAGTCTTATTATCAAGAATTCCAAACTTAGTATTAACTGAGGATAGTTCATGGTCATTCTTTGAGGTTGAATTGATTCCTGTTTCATATTCTTGTAAGTCTTTTAAATGAGCATACAAGAGCAATATTTTTTTTTTCAGTCTTGATGTTTCAAGCATTCCTGATTGGTTTTTTCATGTTAATTGGAAGCTTTCTATGTAATGGGATCCTTTAAATGTAGAGTGAGACTTTAATAAGTCTTTTACAACTTTTTTTCACTGTACATTTCAGGTCTAGAATATGTGTCATCATTTCCTATTAAAAGTGGACCTCTGTTTTACATATCTACTATTATCTTCAATTTTATAACCATAAAGCTACAAACCTAATATTGCTACCACATTATACATAAGTGCCCTTATATGTGTGAGAGATTCTTAGTTTTTCAAAATCTCTTTCAGTGTGTGTGATACCTAACCACTTTCCAAAAAACTCAATCAAGTCATAAGAAAGCCCCTTGAGCATAAGATGTGTCTTGTTAGGTGCTTGTAACAATCCAAATGATGATTCCAACGCTAACATATTCTATGGCTCTTTTCATTTTTTTTTTAGCTATTGATCAGTTGATGGATGTATGGAATATTATGTGTTGTTGTACCTATATGGAGAGGGCATAGGGCCTTCTTAGTGATTCTAAGATAAATATCAAACTTTTATGATCATATATGCATTCATGACCTGCAACTTACATGTTTTCCATGTTTTTGATGAAATATCTATTATGTTCTAGGTAGTATAGGTCATGTCCTGCCTTCAAGTTTGAATGTTTGTCCTTGTTTTCAAGTCATTTATGATTATAAGAAGTCTCAAACAATTATGGGTAGTGTTTTTGAGGTTGACTTGGAATTTTGGCTTAGATCTCAAGACCACACCCTTTGAATTGGAAAATTTGGGTCACAACCACACCCAAGCCATGTCATGCATGCATTTGGGGGTTAAGTTGTGATAAAAACTTCCCCATCTCAGGGTTTTGTCACCTGGGGTGGTACTTTGGCCCCTGAGTGTCCTGTAGCCCTAAGGAATGTTGTGAGTTGTCAATCGATGGTCATTTGTAGGCCCCACTTCCTTAACTAGAGCTAGGAGGTTGGGTCATGTCATAGTAACTCTTTGTCCCATGTTTACCCTATCAGACCAAAGAAATTGGTTAAATTTGGGAGGGGTGGTTATATTTTGGCATCAAATCTCCAAGGTTCAAACACTTGGACTGGATGGGAAGAATGTGTTGGTCATGCATGCATGTTAGTTTTCTATGCGTTGTTATGCATGCGTTGTGATTACCACTGTTGTGGTCTTGTGTTGTCTTGATGATGATGTTGAGATGATTTATATGTTGATTTCATTATATATACATATGTTGTGCTAATATGGATTGGTTGTGTAGACGAGATAGCCTCCATAAATTTCACTGAGGTATGTTTGAGCACGTTTATATTTGGTTTATTTGACATGGTATGTTTGTAGGAAGAAGAAGATCAAGATGACTAGCATAATGGTGGAATAAAAATCACATGATTCTCCCTATAGATTATATGAAAAACATGGTGATGATTACTCCCTTGACATAGAAGATATATTGAGAAGTTTGAAAGAAGAGATCAGAATTTTTAAGGTGGATAATGATAGGATAATTTAGTCACAAGAAATATTTGTAAGGGCATAGGAAAATAAATCGGAAGTTAATGCCTTCATCCTTCATAGTCTATTATATTTGTAGAGACAGGTACCACTTATGATCAATCATGGACAAGAGGAAAGTACCAATGGGGCATATGGAAGCAAGCTGCAATCAAGATACATGTTTGACAAGGATGACACAATTAGAGATTGTAGGTTCATGGATACTCCTGGTAGGAGGGGTAATGATCGTGGGTTCTATTATAGTTCTGGTTTAGAGAGACATTACCATCATCACCGCCACCATCTATAGAGGAGGAGTGAGAAGCATTCCTTTCTAGAGGAGTTCAAGAAAGAAAAGCCTCCTACGTTTTATGGAGAAATGAAGAAGTCACAAGATGCAGAAGCTTGGTTGCTTGGGATGGATAAGTTTTTTAGGTTGCATGATTATTCAAAAATATGAAAGAAAGCACAACTATTTCAGTCTTAAAGGAAAAGAAAAAATTTGGTGGGAAGATGTGAATAATTTCGGAGGAATTCTTGAAGATGAGTTGACTTGGAGTGAGTTCGAGATACTTTTAAGGAAGAAGAATCTATCTGAAAGATACTATGATGAAAGGGAAAAGGAGTTCTATGAGTTAAAGATGGGATCTATGACTGATGAGGAGTATACTAGTATATTCTTGGAGTTGTTGAGATATGTGCCTTATCTTAAGGAGGATAAAGGAAAGATTCATATATTCATCATTTGGTTTTTGGTATCATTCAAAGACGGGGTTGAGTTTGATGAGCCTAGATTGATGGAGGAAACCATCATAAATTTGAAGCATTATTATGGACAATTGAAGTGAAATACTAAGTCTAAGCAGGACTGGAAAGGTAATGAGAAGAATAAAGTAAAGTGGGATAAGAAGAGTGGAAAAAATCATGATACATATGACAAGGAGAATGAAACAACATACAAGAAATTCAATGCAATTGACAGAGGACAATAATTTCAGTCTTAGGAGTAGAAAAGGGTGATGGTAGGAATCCTTTACGGTGTTGGAATTGTGGAAAGGATCATCGCAGGAGACATTTTTCATGAAATTAGGGTGGCAGACCTCATATCTTCAATTCTCAGGAGGCACAAAAATTTTGGGAGATTGGATAGAGTGTTCTTCAGATTTATACAACATTGGATAATAGAAACGAGTTCATCATTAAGCATCTATTATCGATATGGAAGGTAAGCTTTGTCATAAAAAAATTTCTATTTTGATTTACCCTGGAGCTAACTATATTTATATCAATATTGACCTAGTGGAAACGTGTTGCTTGAATAAAAAATTGCATGGAGGAAGTATTGGTTGATGCGAGTGGCTACAACTACCAAGAAACGAGTTCATCATTGGGTGAGATCTTGTGCATTTGAGCTGAATGGTATGTCTGCATCAATGCATCTAAATGTGCTTCCTTTGGGATCATATAGTATGCTATTGGGTATGGATTGGTTGTACATTCACATGACTAAGGTGGGTTGCTACAATAAGGCTATTGAGTGTTTCGATGATGACAGAGAGAAGAGAATCTTTCAGGGTAAGAAGAAGCTGGTAATGAATATGAAGGCAAAGCACAATTGCAGGAAAATATGTGTATTGTCTACAATTCATACTTCTAGTGAAAAAGGGAAGGATGTTGACGATGTTGAAGTCTTGAAGAGGCATCCCGTTTTGTAGCAGTTTCATGATGTATTTCTTGTAGAGATCTCAGAATTACTGCTCTATAGGGAAGTGGACTATTGAGTTGTTGCAGAGAGTAGCACCTGAATCGAAGGAACCTTATAGGATGAGCACTAAAGAGTTAGTGGAAATGAAGTTTCAGTTGAAGGAAATGCTTGATAAGGGATACATTAGGCCAAGTGTGTCGCCTTTGCGTGCACTAGTATTGTTTGTGAAGAAGAAAGATGGTACTCTGAGGTTGTGCATTTACTAGAGGTAGTTGAACAAGGTGACAATAACAGGTACCCTTTGTCACAGATTGATGAAATGTTTTTATTAGATGAAGGGATAATTAGTGTTCTCAAAGATTGATTTGAGATCAGGGCATCATCAAGCATGCATGAAAGAAGATGACATATATAATATTTCTTTCCAGACCAGGTATGGGTGTTATGAGTTTGTTGTTCCTTTTGGTTTGACTAATGCTCCATTTACTTTCATGTGTTTAATGAATAATGTATTGTGTCCTTATATTGACAAGTTTGTGATAGTATTCATTGATGAAATATTGATATATTCTAATAACTAGGAAGAGCATGCAAAATATATAGAAGAAATGTTGATATTTTTTTGTAGCGGCTAAAACCACCCTCCAAAATTTTTCCTTTTCTTAAATTTTGGAGCATAACCTTCTTCTCACTGGAGCTTATCTTGCACTTCTATCAAGTATTCATGCTTTGATTAAAAATTATCTTTTCATATATTATTTTTTTTTCACTTGATTTTGCACTTAGATAATCTTTCTAAGTCACATGCTAATCTACTGACTTGGTTGCACAAAAGTTTTGGGCTTGCCTCTAGAAACTACACAATCCTTGAAGGCAAGTAGCTTTGATGATTGTAATTATTCAATTAAGAATGGAATTCAAAATTGAGCTCAGAAAATATGCATTCATGGAAGGCAGCCTAGCACTGAGTAAAAAAATTGTGCAATCCCCCACTAAGATCAGAAAATGCGCAATCATGGAAGGCAACCCAACATTGAGCCCATAAACTACGCAATCGCTCACTGAGCTCAGAAACTGCGCAGTGCACTGAGATGGAAAGTTGTCCAGAACTGTGCAATATTTCAAAATAGTGTGCATGACAGATTCCCTAAAAATAATAAAAGAATCCTTAAAAAACAGGGATCTATTTTTAGCTCCGTGAAGGAGAGACACTTGCTATTTTTGAAAATTTTCACCAATTGTCGCTTTTTCCTTGATTTTTGGCATGATCATCATAAACCCTAATTCTCTCAAATATATTTAATCAACACCCCTAGTGCTCATTTTAACATTCTATCTTGGAGCTCTAGCATTCCTGAGGAGATCAAGGAACCTTTGGTGCTATTGTTGTCACTTTTCTGGGTGAGTTTCACGTTTATCAATTTTTGTTGTTTGGATTGTGTGAGTGTTTTTTTTCTTATTTATTTGCATGAATTCTAAAGTTTCAACTTGATTTAGCTTGTATAAGTGTTGTTTCAATCTATCAAGTGTCGCATCAGTTTCTTCATTTCTTAACTGGTGGTCGTTGTTGCGGTGACTCTCCTCACCGATTTGGTTTTCTTCCCCTTTATTAGGTTTCTTCACTCCATATTTATTTTTTCATTCAAAATTATTTAGATAAGCACTCAATCTAACACTATCTCTCAGATTTTATCTTTTTTAAAACTTCCCTTTGGTAGATCCACCATTCCCTTGGTTGGTTTTCACTTTTCCTAGCTCGGCATTGTGCAATTCTAAGGCTCAAGTCGAGAGCTTGGCCTCTGAAAGGCTAGCCCAAATGCACATTATGTAGTTGCAGGGCTCATTCTAAATCCCTGGTCACTGAGACTTTGCAAAGCATAATCTCTCCCAGACATTGCACAGTCTCTCCCAGACCACTGCCTAGGCTAAATTGCAGATTGCGTAGTCTCAGACCTCAATATTCGTCCCTGACTATTGGGACTGTGTAGTGTATAGTTCCCATAGGAAGCTAAACCCACTTTCCAATGAAAATTGCATAATCCTTCCCATCGGATGCCCGGTTTTCTGCTTGAACATGCCTTGAAAGTGGATTTTCTTGAGTCTAATGTTTTCCTGCCGTAAGTGTCTTTTCTGTCCCACAGGTACAGAAGTTGTTGATAACCTATCCAAAAATAAATGTTACCATGGCACCAAAGAGAAATACTTCAAAAGGAACCACTGAAAGTTGTATTGAGGAAGAAATTAAGAAATTGCTAGTTAACTTTCCAGTATATGCGAACACTCATATGTTTATAGAAAAGGAATCAACAATGACATGGAAAAAAATTCAATATTATTTTGCAAAGGAATTTGGGGTAGATTTAGAAGGCTGATAGGTTTATATAATCATACAACATTCAATACTATACAGGGTTACATGCAAGTATCCAACCTTCTTGTGTGCAATTGTGATCAGTTGGGTTGTCTCACACACTGATGAGAAAACTATTGTTAGAAAATTATATATTACAGAGCAATGAAACACATTAAAATATGCGGAAACACAAACACAGAAAACATATAAAACCAAAGAGACATAGATATATGTGGTTCACCCAATTTGGGCTACGTCCACCCCGAACAGCTAGTCCTTCCTTTCTATTATCCAGCAAAATGAAGAGACACAACCTACAACAGATCCGCTGTAAAATCCTCTGTTGTCTATCACAGTCTCTCTATTTTTTTCTCTCTCTGAGAATATGCATACCATACACATACACAATACGATGCCATCATACAAAACGAGGGGTTGCCTTCTAGGGAAAAAAAAACCTAAATTTAACATAAATTCTACCATAAAATCATTCGCCTAATGAACGGCCCCTAGACCCCCCAGGTAGCGTTCAAATGATGGGCAATGTTTCCTCCCCATTAAGAATAGGGGTCCAACTCTGTGATACATCTAAATAAATAAGATAATCAAGCTCTACACCCAACTCTATGAAACTGAGCAACGCCAACGGACAAAGTCTTGCTACATTTCTGGTAGCAGATTATCAGTGTATGTATCGTATTCCCAAGCCAGTAAGACTAATGGAATAATTATTATATGCCACCCACAACTACAAAAACATAAGATATATTGTCAAAAGCTGGGTGAAGGAGCCATCCAAGTTTTGACACACACCCACCACCACATACTATAAAATGTCACTCAATAAGGCCTACGAGTTCTTAGTCATCTTATCTTTTAGAATATATGGTTAGCCAAGAACGAAGACCTTTCGTAAGGAGTGGGATATACTATTGAAATAGGTAGTGAATGAGGGGAATCCATTCAACTTGTCAGATTTTTTGGCTCATCAGTTGAGATCCCATGTAGCACATGCTTGAGATCCTCCCAAGGGAGACAAAGAACAGTTTTATATGTATGCATACTTACTGGATGAAATATGTTCACATAATGAGTTTCCTGGCATGAACTCAACATGGACACCGAGAGAAATTACCGTGCATATCTACTGTAAGCTACTTTCGGATTGCAACCATCGAGGAGTTATGGAGAAACTAATTAATCACTTCATCATCCCGCCATACAAGCTTATCTTTCAAGAGGACCCACCATGCATGTCATGAGGAGCGATGGAGAAAATATCAAAGATTTTAGATAGGTTTTCCTTACTGGATGACACGTTGATTATAGTGTTTGGTGGGCAGAAGTTGCCACATCGTTTTCCAAGGTATCCCATCAAAAAACTTGTAATGCAAGAAGTATCATACCATCTCGCCATATGGTTTTCAGCAACACTGCACAGGAATAAGAAAGCACCATGGTCCACACTTCCTTTGTAGATTGGGTTATAAGAGATTAATAATCTCAAAGTTGAAGATACCGAAGTGAATCCCATAGTGAAGTTTGAGTTCAGTATAAAAGACTTCAATTTGTAAGATCCGAGGGGAATTTACAAAGAAAACTATGCGAGAATATACTAAAAGTAGGTCAACTGGGAATTTCAGTGGTTGGAGGGGGAACCATGGAATAAATTCTATAATCCCCGTAGACCCTGAGAACCGATCAGTATAGCTGGGACTTCACATGCTACCCCACAGATGATAGAAGTTCTATAAGAAATGGTAGCAGAAGAGAGAAAATTAGTACAAGATAAGGGAAAGAGAAAGGTTGATGACAATGCACAGGAGGAATAAAGCCGGAAGATGAAAGAGGATCCCATCCTTACACAAGAATCTTTGGAAGCAGAATAAAAGAGGAAGTATATGCTATAGAGAGAAGAGGATTGGAAGAGAGAGCAGTAAATATTGGAGGAAGCAGAGCTAAGGGCGCAAAGAGAAAAAGAATATATAAGGGAAGAACGAGAGATAGGAATAAGAAAATAGGAAGATAAGAAGAAGCAAGAGGAAGAAGAAATGCAAGGCGTGATAGGAGAAGAAATAATTCCTATTCAAGTCAAAGAGAAAGAATAGAGCCAACCAACAGTAGAGGGAGAGAGCGCACAGATGTAGGATCAAGAGCTTGCTCAATAGATTGAGGAGTTGATTGAAGTTGCATATATGGAGTTGGAGCCGTAGCAAGAGGATGAAGATGTGGACCTGATTCCAAGTGTACATATGTCACTTTTCAGACTCCACAACCTCCAGCCACTAAGTTATCCCTGAGCGAGGAAGGGGAAATCATGCCTCTTGATGATGATCTTGTAATGGATGTCTACAATATGTCATTTGATGAAATCTAGAAGAGGATTTTACAAGCATGAAGAAAGAATTTTATAGATGATCATGCATCACCTGAATTCATGAAAGAGAGTTTAATAGTCGCAAACACCAGTAGCAAACCAAATTCCATTTCCGAAGCCAACTTGGCCATCACAGGTGCGACGAGATCTAACACTCAATATTTGATGTCCGAGAATAAATAATTGGTACATAATCTACGGGTTTCTCGACAAGAGATTAAATAGTTGGGACTTCATATCAAGGAGTCCCTTGACTGTTGGATTTTCAATCACCGTCAACATTTCTGGTGCTAGAAGGAGGGCCAAATGAAAAGCTGAGCCCTTGAACTCTGTTTTGAAATTCCACACTCATCTAATGACTTCTCCCACAATCATACCCTCGGCATGTTTTTCCAAAAATGAAAAATTCCAAGTGCTGATGAATATCATTGATGACTTATCAAATCTTAAATTTGATGGTGAGGGTGAAACAACCTTATTTGAGCACATTGGTAATTTTCTTGGATTCTGCACAGAGAAAAACATCCACTATGAGGTTTTTGACTGTAGGTTATTCATTATCACATTCGAAGGGCACGTTAGTAAATGGTGTAGCACATTAACCGATGCCTCCATTCACTCTTTCAAACATCTTGTAACAAAACTATTTTGTGCTTTTGATATGTATGATCGTAAAGTTTGTGCAAGAAAATTTTAGAATTGCGAAAATCACCCGATGAATCACTGCATCATTTTCCTAATCATTTTATGCATTTTTTTTTGAATTTCCTAAAGATTAAGTTGATTGGAATTCTTGAAGGTCAACAAGAAATTATAGCACACACACTAGTGTGGGACCACCAATCCTATTGATACATTAGTGTGATGGCCAATTTAATTTAATAAATTGGTGCAATGTCTAATTTAACTTTCCCTTAATTAAATTGGAAAATAAAATGTAATCTTATATCATAATCACTTGTAATATTTAACTGAGTGTGATAAAATCAGTTAGCTCATGTATTTCAAGTTGAGGGTGGTTGGTGAGGTATGCAGAGTGATTATATAAGTTATGGAGTTCAAATTGCAGTTGGTGCATTAGTTTAATCCATGAGTAATCAGTTAACTTATTTAGGTGAGTTAAAGCCAGTTGGACTAGTTGTAATTGTTTATTGCACTAGTGATAGATCAAGTGAATCAAATAATATTTAATTCACAATCAATGATCTACCATGCTACTGATGATTTACTATTAATAGCTACATGCATGTCAGTTCAAGTGGAGACCTAGTTGAGACAAAGGTTAAATGGATGTTAACTATCACTTGTATCATTAGTAGGTTTCCTGCATGGAACTAGAATTCCAATGGATTTCCCATGATCCTTGTGCAGTTTTGGAAAGTTGAATTTCCTAAAGAATAGGGATATCATTCCACATGAATTTCACAAGCAAGGCAGGTTGATTAGAGACTGAGAATTGGCTAAGTGTTGGTCGATTTTGTCTAGGTCAGTGTGAGACAATTGTGAGAGTGCATGACACTCTTGTGAGAAGAGTGCATTGTAATTGTTTCATGATTCCATGGTGAATATAAAATATAAGATAGAGGGGTTTTGAGCAGAAATATTTCCCCGGGAAATTATGTGTGTTTTTGTTTGATTTGATTCTTTCTTTACTTGTTGTGATCAGCGATTGTGTTTATTTTCCGCAATGGATTTGTAGAAGGATTCAATGTCTAGCTTTAGTACATTGCTTGATTGGATTGAATCCATTGATATACATATGTCTGTATAATTTCTACATGGTATCAGAGCACAGCAAATCACTATAGTGGAGGAGAAGATGAGTTTGTGACTTAATAGAATTCGAATTTGCAAAAGTATTATTGGTGCTACAGACAGATCAGGATCAAAATGGATTTCAATGGATTGAGATTGGAGTATGCACTTGAGGGAAGTTCCAATTATATTTCATGGAAAAATAGGATGTAGGAAGTACTGGAGGACAATGGGTTGAAATAATTCATTGATAATGACATTCCAAAACTCGCTGCAGCAGATGCCATAAATCTTGATGCTTGGCAAAAGAAGGTTGCAAAGGCAAGGAGGATATTACTGGAGGGAGCACGAGACCACATTGTCTCAAGTTTCCATGGAAAAGCGACACCATATGCAATGTGGAAAGCTTTGACAGATCTGTTTCAGAGCAACAGTGATCATAGAAAATTGACACTGAAGGACAAGCTCAAGAAAATCAAAATGGAGAAAGGTGACACCATTATGAAATATTTAACAAAGTTTGTCCAATGTCGGGATGAGCCTGGGAACATCAGAATTACTGTCGCGGATGATGAATTAGTGAGCCTATATCTTCTAAGACTTCCCAAGAGTTGGCATAGTTATCAGGAATTTGTCAATGGGAGGGAGAAGCTCCGAGATTGGGAACTACTTTGGTCAGATTTGGTGCAAGAAGAATTCAAGTGGAATACCAGGGATGGATCTTCATCTAAGACAGATGATGAAGAAAATTGCACTTTGGCTGCCAAGGCAAACAAGGGGAAAGGAAATTGATTCCATTCCAAATTTGAGTCAAGCAAAGATAGCAAGAAGCGGGACATGTCCAGAGTGAAGTTTTTTCACTGTCACGAACATGGACATTATGCCACTAATTGTCCACAAGGAAGAAGAACAAGATGGCTTCCGGATATACAGCTGGTGAGGCTTTGGCCTCGTAATTTGAGCTTGAATTCTCTCTCATTGCATGCATGGTGTCAAGTGAAATGGGATCAATGTGGTACTTGGATAGTGGTGCATCTTTCCACATGACGGGAGACAAAGAATTTTTCAGTAGCTTGGAGGTGAAGGACCTTCTGATGCATATTGAAATGGGTGATGACGGGCGATACAGTGCTACCAGAATTGGTACAGTTACCTTTCAAAGGCAGTTAGGTAAACCCTTCTTATTAAAAGATGTAATGCATGTACCAGGCTTGAAAAAAAAATTAGTTTCAGTCGCAATGTTGGAGGATTAAGGCTATGATGTGGTTTTCAGTGAAGGGAAAGATTTCCTTCAACACAAAGCCACAGGACAAGCCAATAATATTGGGATTTGTGTGAATAATATCTATAAACTTGATGTATATGGATGCACAACATTGATGGGTAAGGCAAACAAAGTGGTGAGCCGGGATGAGGGTGATTTACGACATATGAGATTGGGCCATCTACACCACGGAGCCTTGAAGGTCATGCAACATATTTCTACGGGTCTTCCCAAGGGTACTCTTGCGTAGTTAGACACATGCAAGGGATGTAATATGGGGAAGTATGAAAATGCCACTTTTCATGAGAAGGAGAACCAAGCTTCAAAACTCCTTGAGAGAGTTCACTCAGACGTGTGTGGACCATTATCTACTGCTTCGACAACAAAGCATAAGTACTATGTGATATTTTTTGATTATTTTTCTAGAAGTCTTGGAGCTACTTCATGCAGAAGAAATATCAGACGTTCTCAAAATTTCTTGAGTTCAAAGCACTGGTAGAGAAAGATACGGGGAAGCATGTGAAGGCTCTTAGGAGTGATAATGGTGGTGAGTACATCTCTAATGAATTCAAAAAATTTTTTAGCGAAGAAGGAATTCAGAGAGAGTTGATTGCGCCTCATAAACCACAATAGAATGGGGTCGTAGAAAGAAATAATACAACAATTGTGGGTGCAACACAAGTGATGTTGCATGATCAGGGCCTACCGTTGCATCTGTGAGTGAAGGCATGCAACACAATGATATTTGTGCAAAACTGTAGTCCTCATCGGATACTTGGCATGAGTACACCAGAGGAAGCGTTTTCTGGTAAGAAGCCTGATGTTTCATATTTTAAAATATTTGGCTCATTTGTTTATGTGCATATGACCAAAGATGTCAGGAAGAAGCTTGAACCAACAACTGAGATTGGCACATTCATCAGATGGATGTGAAAAATGTGTTTCTCAATAGAGTATTGAGGAGGAAGTGTACATAGAACAACCAGAAGGTTTTGAGATATTTGAAAGTGAGTCACATGTGTGCCAACTCAAGAGAGCACTGTATGGGATGAAGCAAGCACCTCATGATTAGTACACTTGGATTGACAACCATCTAACCTGGTTGGGCTTCACCAAAAGTGAAGCGGATGAAAACCTGTACTAGATTGTGGTTGATGGTAAGCTCTTGATTATTGTACTTTATGTTGATGATCTAATTTTTACAGGTGATGAGTATCTGATAACTTCTTGCAAGGGAGTTCGAAATGAAGGACATGGGACTCCTTCACTATTTCCTTGGTTTGGAAATATGGCAGCGGGATGGTGAACTATTTGTTTCTCAAGGAAAGTATGCCAAAGATATTCTGGTGAAGTTTCACATGGAGAGTTGTAAACCCATGGAGACTCCTCTTCCAAGAAATTCGAGGAAAGAGGATGCTACTTCAGGAGATGTAGTGGACGCTACTGTCTACAGGCAGTTAGTAGGTTCACTGATGTACTTGGTGAACACTAGACCAGACATTTGCTACGCAGTTAACTAGCTGAGTCAAGCTATGGTTAAGCCAACCAAGCTCTTTTCGAAGGCAGGGAAGCATGTCTTGAGATATCTCAGGGGCACTACAGAGTATGGATTATGGTATAGATGGACAGAGGGAGTAAAGCTTCAAGGCTTCGCGAATGCATATTGGGTAGGCAATCCGTCAGACATAAATAACACATCAGGAGGGATCTTCAACATAGGACCGACAACAGTTTCTTTGCACAACAAGAAGCAATGATTTGTGGCACTCAGTTCAGCTGAAGCAGAGTACATGGCAGCAAGTCAGGCTGCATGTGAGGCCATCTAGATGAGAAAGATCCTGGTTGGTTTGTTTGGTTCTCAGATGGATCCGACGGTGATACATTGTGATAACCAAAGTTGCATTAAAGTCTCAGTTAATCCGGTATTCCATGATAGATCCAAGCACATAGACATATGGTACCACCATCTCAGAGATTGTGTTCAGAGGTGCATTATGTTACTTTAGTACATTCCCATGGAAGATCAGGATGCAGATATTTTGACGAAGATGTTCACCAGGAGAAAATTCGAATACCATAGAGGCACGATCGGGGTAGAAGATAATCCATTTCTTGTTGAGAGGGAGTGTTTAAGGTTAATAAGAAATTGTAGCACACACACTAGTGTGGGACCACAGGTCCTAGCGATACATTAGTGTGATGGCCAATTTAATTTAATATATTGGTGCAGTGTCTAATTTTATTTTTCCTTAATTAAATTGGACAATAAAATGTAATCTTATCTCATAATCACTTGTAATTTTTAACTGAGTGTGATAAACTCAATTAGCTCATGTATTTCGAGTTGAGGGTGGTTGGTGAAGCATGCAGAGTGATTCTATTAGTTATGGAGTTCGAACTGCAGTTGCTGCATTAGTTTAATTCATGAGTAATTACTTAACTCAGTTATGTGAGTTAAAGTAAGTTGGACTAGTTGTAACTGTTAGTTTCACTAGTGAGAGATCAAGTGAATTAAATCATATTTAATTCACAATCAGTGATCTGCCATGCAACTAATGATTTACTATTAATAGGTGCATGCATGTTAGTTCCAGTGGAGACCTATTTGAGACAAAGGTTAAAGGGATGTTAACTATCAGTTGTATCATTAGTAGGTTTCCTGCATGCAACCAGACATCCATTGGATTGCCCAGTTTTGGAAGCATGAAATTCCTAAAGAATAGGGATTACATTCCACATGAATTGTGCAAGAAAGGAAGGCTGATTAGAGGCTGAGAATTGGCTAAGTCTTGGTCAATTTTTTCCGGGTCAGTGTGAGACAGTTGTGAGAGTGCATGAGACTCTTGTGAGAAGAGTGCATTGTAATTGTTTCATGATTCCATGGTGAATATACAATAAAATATAGAGGGGTTTTGAGCAACAATCTTTCCTTGGGAAATTATCTGTGTTGTGGTTTGATTTGATTCTTTCTTTACTTGTTGTGATTGGAGATCGTGTTTATTTTACGCAATTGATTTGTAGAAGGATTCAATATATATCTTTAGTAAATTTCTTGATCAGATTGAGTCTATTGATATACATATGTTTGTATAATTTCTACAAGAATTTCTTGTATGAAAGATTTAAATATATTGTTCACATTTCAGAAAATTTGCATGAGCTTGAATATTTTGAACAACTCCTAGCATACCTCGATGTTAGAGCTTCTAAATTTGCGATGAACAATGTTGTTGTTCCATGTGACCCTTCATCCCCTTCTCATAAAACAACTCTAGTTCTACAGTTTGAGGTGGGAGATATTTAGAATTCATCCGCTGATCTAATACCGTCTTCTCCCACCCCACATGCTTATAATTTCAGCACAGTTTTGGACTATGATTATTATGGTTATGATGAAGTGTTATATCCTCATTCTCCATCCTTTGGTCCATATGATCCCTCAGATTGTGTTTTCATGTTCACCTATTTCAGGCCTTTCTTATGATGTTTATGAGGATCAAGTGTTGGATGGAGTTGGTGTTGAGAAGCCAACTTTAAATATCATTCATGATGAGTATGTGTGGGAGCCCATATTTGAACAAGAATCTGTGATGAAGGATGACTTTCTTCCTTCCACACCTCTCCCGCATCATCCTGGCATTTTCCACAATTTTGTCATTTCTTTTGAATCTTGTGAAAATTTAGTTTCTGATCATGTTTAAAATACTTCAAATAATTCACATAATATGTGGGATGTCAGTTTTTCATCCATATGCATAGAGGATGAATATTCTACTCTTGATCCTCCCAATCTCTCATCTTTTTTTTTTTTTTGGAAAATGTAGAGGGTGAAATTTTCTATTTTCCATCTTCGGCTCTCTACGATTCATCAGATCATGAGGATGCATCCATTGGTAATATTGAAATTTATGATTGTGGATATCGTGACCTTTTCGATGATTCAATTGGTCACGATTTTGATTCCTTCATTTTTTATTTTTCAAAGCCGTCGATCTTTGATGATCTACCTTCCGATGAGTTGGAACTTGCTCAGGTTGTCGAGGCACTTCAGCCTGAGCTAATGGTTATGTCAGGTTCTCATAGCCTTGGGGATAGTTCCACTTTCGATCAGAAGAGTGTTGAATATTCTGAGGCTCCTCATCACTCTATCACACATATTGAAGATCATTTTTTTTTACAATTTTTTAATCCTCCATATGTGTTACATGATCCTATCACTCAGTCATTGGAGGAGTCATACGTGATGAGCACTGCTGCAAAACAGAAAATTTCTTCTTTCTTTATGTTTGATTGCCTTTGTTGTTCAAAATTTTGTGTTTGTAAGCCTTTAACTTGCAGTGTGTCATGATCCCATGATACAATTCCAGAATTACTTCCATGTGCTTTCCACTCTTACTTTTTTGCGAGTATATTCAAACTTCAAACTTTTATTATTTTCTTGTTTTATGATTTTCTTGTATATATTTCTTGACATGCATTCCCTCACCTAGATAGGCCAACCAATGCGTTGGTGGTTGCATTGGAAGTATCACTTCACGTGATTTTGGCCTATGCTCTATTTAAATTAGGAGTAGGAGTAGTGTTTTTATTTTCTTTTTCGTTTACTTTGATTTGATTTTTGTTTTTTTTTTTTTCCATTTCGCTTCTTTCCTTTCCTTTCTTTTAAACTATAAGTTAGTTTCCACATGAGACTGTGTTTGGCTCCTGAAGCAAGCATGGTGAAATCCAAGAGGATGTTGTGCTGCTATAAACACTTGGTTTTATTTCTATTCCCTCTCTTTGCGTAAATATTGCATTCTTTTAGTTGATGATACTCTAATGGAAAATACATTTCTTGTTGGAGAAAATTGCAGTGAAATCACGATGTGTGGAATTTATCTGGTACCGCCTACTCTAATCGGTTTTATATTTTCAGTTAATCCTTTTCAACCTAGTCGAGTAGAGTAAGGAGGGGAGGAAAACCTTAACAAGTAAGTCAGAGGTGTATATAAACATCCTTCTCTGAAGGAACAACCTCTTCTACTCTCAATAATTTGGAATCCCTCTTCTGCCCTTTTGTAGCTCGTTTTTACTTTATCCTAATTATGAATGTAGTTTCAAAAGAACAAGTAGTTTATAGTAATTTTAGGTATTTAACTGTTGATAGTTTCATAACTGTCCATATTGTAATTATGTTATAAAAGTCAATTTTTAAGGAGAAGTGAGGGTTCTGAGTTTTGGACCTCAGAAGAAAAATTTCCTTTGTAATTTTGGATCTTCTTGGTGATTTTAATAAATATTTAAAAGTGATTCTAGACATATTATGAGTTTGATATTTGTTTCCTCTAATCTTTCATTTTAATGTTATTCTACTATTGAAGCGAGTAATGAAGATGTTTCCTTTTATCATTACAATTTAACTAAAACTTTGATATCTGTAAGTTGGCCTTTAGCATTTACTTTGCTTATATTTTGGAGCCTTTAACCTTCTTCTCACATGAGATTATATTACACATGTTGAACCTCATATTTACCTTCTCTTTGACAATTTTTATCACACCTTTCCATCACTTTCCTCTAAGATCGCAAACCCCAATCAATGAAAAATGCTATGCTTTGTCTTAAGGATGCATTAAAATGATTTCCATATTATATTTTCATGCTCTTGCTATTTGGATATATTTTTTGAATTTAGCTACAGAATGCAACCTTTTCTGCAACTAACTGTGTGTTCCATAGCCACTCTCATGGTTTAGCAGGTTGCAGGTGTCAACTGAGGAATTGGGCCACATGTGTGTTTCTAGAATGATGCCTACATGGATTCTATCCTACTCACTCGTTCCAAATCCACAGAAAAGCAAGCCTAAACTCATGGTCAAAGATGGAGTCAAAGTATGTTATCCAAAAGCAGTAGGACTATTGATTTTCTCTATCAAGAGTCCAACAGTCCTATTGCAATTCTAAATTCTAATTAGCAAGAGTCTAACAATCCTATTGCAAGTCTAATTCAAATTAGCCACCTGTAGCAAGTATATCTCATAAACAATTATGTATTTTCCTTTAAATATCGGTTGTACAAGACCAAGAAGACAATTCATAAATTAAGTGTTAAACTCAGGTTTTTTTGCTAATAATTTGTATTCATATTTCACTTTATCATAATACGAAGTTCATGTTGCCAATGATTGCTTGATTACATACTTAATCAGCTAGTAGTTCAACCACATCAGTTGCAGAGGGCCCCTGTATCTGAAGGAGGTTTTTTTTCATTTATGTTTTTAGCTTAATTTCATTACTCTATTTTTTCAGCAAATTTGTTTTCTAAATTATGTTTATGCTTCATTCTAGTTTTCAATCAATAACATAGTGATAAATCACAATTGTGCAACCTTATTCTTCTAATATATTTTGAGGAAATAGAAAGCTCTGTTTTGAAACTGAATTAAAGATTGAAGTGATAAGAAACCACATTTGCTTAGTTACTGTTTTGTCCTTTATTTATTTAGAACAAAATTGTCAATTCACTGTGTTAACAGATGTTTCTAAAATCCATTCCAATATGATGATCATAAATTAAATGGTTAAATGTCTCATACATACAGTGGTTGAATTTACCTTGCACTTTTTCAATTTCTTTTCAAAGACTAAGGCATAATTGATTTCTCCTAAAGCATCTCAAGAGGTTAACACTTTACATTTGAATGTTGTAGAAAAGTCAATTGTACATTAGTTGATTTTAGTTAAAACTTACATGCTTTACTTTCAAGACCCTCACTTAATTGCAAACACTAATATTCCTAAAAATCATTCTAAAAGAGATTGATTTGATCATGTTTCAAGATAGAATGGTTGAATGATTAATGAGTGCAATTTCTGAGTTTGATTTCTGTAGATTTTACTTAGTTTTCTAGTTCAACAAGTGTAATTGGTTATCTAACACTATTTCAAGAAGATCACTCTTCACAATTGAATATTGGAGGTAACTAAACATACCTTAGGTGTTTACATTACATTCTTTTCTTACTATCTTAGGACATTAGCAGATTAAAAGTACAAACAGTTGCTTAACACCATCTCAATATACACCCAATCATTGAATGTTGGAAGTAAACTAGAGGTGCAATAATTTGTTGTTTCATTTTCTACTTTCACTTCAGATATGCATTATAATTTTCTAACCTTAATCTTAGAATTAGGATCCATGGATTAGGACTAATAACTTCATAAGAAGGATGCTTTGTTTTCCAAATTAGGTCTTAACTAGCCCACAATTTTTGGTTTGTTTTTATGAAAATTAGATTAGTTTAGGAACACTTTTCTTTATTCCTTCTAAAAATTCTACTAGATTCACTTAAATATTTCATAGTTTTAAATTGAACATTCTTAAACATCAAAAGAAAAAAACCCCAAAACAACCTAAAATAAATACAACGAATCAAGAAATAGGCTTCTAGCATATATAGTGCACTACACTTTCACAAGCTTACTAACCTCGGTCGATAATTTATGTAATCAATTTAAGACATTAAATTGACTAAACATTTTGGTGTCGTTGCTGGGGAAGTGTAAATAGGAGCCTTTTTCTTTTCATTAAAAAAAAAAAAACTTCAATCACCTACCACACCCACTATAACACATGGTGCATTAAGAGCCACACATCCACATCATGAATTCTTATTTTTGCAGGAAGAAGAAGAGGTGACAAAAGAGGTTGAAGAAATGGATGAAGACGATGACAATGAGGAAGATCCTTTTGGATTTCCCATTCAAGAAACTGATATCAACGTTCAAATGAAGAACATCCATCCATCTGTACTTCCTAACTCCAAAGGTATGAGATTAGAAGACTTGGAAACCTTTCTTTTTGAATTTGAAATAATTTGCAGATATTATGGCTACTCATTGCACCTTCAAAAAATGAATTTGTTTCCGGAAAAATTGAAAGATAGAGCTCTTAGATGGTTCATGACTTTAGGAACAAATTATATAAGGACATGGGATGGTATGAAAAGAGTATTTTTGGAAAAATATAAAGATTATTGCATGCACCATGACCTTAGAAATGAAGTCTTTAAGATGAACCAAAAAGAGGATGAAAGCCTAGAAGATTTAGTGGAGAGATTTACTTATAATATCAAAAGATCTAAATTGCGTAATTTAGGATCAGATGCATTAAAAACTCTCCTACTAAATGCTATAAAGGATGAATGGATTGATCTTCTTAATCTTGTGGGAAAAGGAGATGTCTATCAATTTCCATTTCAAGAAATTTGTGAAATGTGCAAGAACATATCAAGAGGAAAAGCAAAGTGTGTAAGATCCCCTCAAGATCCATTTATGGCAAGAGTAAGTAAGTCAGCATCAAGATTGGTAAGTCAAATTGAACCTAACAATTTGCTAAACATTCTTGGTAATTTAAATGAACAAACTAACATGCTAAGCAAAACAAACAAAAAGTTGCTTCATTTATATTTTTCCTTAAATGTAGAAAGAAACATGCTTTGCATGAATGTCCACTAGATAACATTAAAATTTGTAAAATTTTTGCAGGATCACATACTACTGAAGATTTCCCATCATTACCAGGGTTGAAGGCAGTTTACCAGAAGGATAATGGAGCAAATCAAGCACAAGAGCAACTTTTTTATGTAGCTCCAAGAGGACTATGGTAGCCTCATCAACCCAATATGATGCAATATCCTTATGCACAGTTTCAAGGTTATGCACAACAATCTCAAGGTAATTGGAAAACACCCTTGCCTTGGAAACCTTGGACATCTCAATCCCAACCTTGGAAACCTTGGCCATCTCAATCCCAACCTCAAAACCAATCTTGGCAACAAATTTAGCAAAGGCCCTACAAATAAAATCCACGATATCCTTAATCTTTCCCTCTCTATCCTCAATACCATCATCAATGTTATCCATACCATTCACCTCCACCACAACATCAATATCACCCTCATTTGACCTCAATTCAACATTTCCCATTATCATCCACACAAGCACCTCAAAGATCCATTCCCACTCCACTACCTGCACAACCATTTCATATCCCCAACAATAAAACACCTCAATCAACTTACAATTTTGAGGTATTGCAAAATGATTCACCAACTATCATTGAAGAACAACAACCAGAAGAAGAAGATTCAGATAAGGTCCAAGAATCATGGATTCCTGTCGATAAAGAGAATTTGTTGGAACCTGAGATTGAAAAGTTTCATGCATGCCTATCACCAGATTTTATGAATGAAGATCACATCTCCGGAGACTTGCATTGCATGATAGAGGAAAGCCAAGGAATACAAGATTACATTGAATCTTGGTTCAAGTCAGTCATCGGATCCCAATTCTCAATTCTTCAATATCCTCTGACATCATCTAAATCAAGACAGTTGGTATCTCATATACTGGTACATATCAAAGAGTATCTTTCAAACCTGCATATGAGTTTATCTATCATCTTGTTACAAACATGGTTCCATTGGAAGTATTCATATACTTGAACAAGATTTTCTTTTTCAAGTAGAGTAGGACATATATAAAAAAAGAAAAAGTAAAGAGAAAAATAAGTCCTATTGTGAAAACCAGCTTGCTGGCGCAATTGGATATGAGCTTTGCTTGAAACCAGGCAACTGGCGAGCAAAGTTCACAATAAGTTCTGCAATTTCATGATGGTTTCAATCTTTTAGTATGGTTCTTCAAATCATTTTTGGTTCTATGCTCGAGTTGGTTGATGTGGGATTCCTTAAGGCCCACCTTCCAACAGATCTTGTCCCATCGACCTCAACACCTTATCTAGGATCAAGATCAGATATTATTTGGAGTGCCTTGGAACTTGCATACATCAATGGAAAGCCTCCTCGTTGATAACTATGGGAATACAACAATGTCTCTTGATTGTAAAATCTTGCAGGCGACTCGACTTCGACACATTCATTTGTCCCTGTCAAAATGCACTCATGTACCTTGACACTCATTTACATTATCGGTGATTTGTCTCGCATTGGTTAACGATTTCATCATTGATCAGTAATCCAATGATTTCTTCCCATGCTCAACTTCGACACAGTCATTCGCATGGTAAGAATTGTACCATGAATTTTGGCTTCGATGAAGACTAATGGTTTTATGGAATCAACAACAACTTGCAGCAGTACATTTTATTGGTTTCTTGTAGCATCATTTTCATATTTTTGTTATTCAACAGCAGCATGATAGCACCATTACAACATTTTTTTTTCATTCATTTCATTTTCAAGTAAAACAATAAATTTGGGCCTATTTCAGTCAATATGCATGGTTTCTAGTTTAGTAGGCAGTACACAATTCAAATCAACAGTTCAAATCTGGAGAAAAATAATTTTCTGCAAAAAAATTGACAGTTGTTGAAAGTGGTGGTTTCTGCAGCTATTTCTATAGCAACTTATTTTTGTTGTTGCAATTTTTTCCAGAGGCAGTTTTGGTGAAAATATTGCAAGAGATTGGAGTAGAAATAAAAATTCTGAGCTTCTGGGTTTTCTCAGAATATGATAAATTGATTTAAGTATGGACAAAATTAAAAAATAAGCAATTTTGAAGGGAATTTCAAGTGGGTTTCTAAGGCATATTTTCATTTTTCACCATTATAGACAGATTATGATAGATTTTGGTATTTTTGAACAACAATGCCTTTTATTCATCAAAATGAAAATTTGAAAGCATGTGGCAGTAGAAAAGGTAAAAATACACACTTTCCCTTTTGAATCACTCCATTTGGCCTTAAAATGAGTTGGTGGCATATTTTTTTTTTGGTTGCAACATTGAGCAGCGTGAAAGGTGAAATAGGGCAGAAATTGATTTGATCATAACTTTCATACCGTGCATCCGTTGGACCTGAAATTTGTATGGTAAATGAATTGAGGTAGGGTAAATGAACTCAGAAAATTTCAGTGTTTATTTTTCAAGAAATTGGCCACTTTCACCTACAGCCATTTCTCATTTTTCGTGAGATACGTGCAACCATTAGCTGAGATATTTTGTGGGAGGATTCATAATATTAATGGCAACAACCTCAGAAAGTTTTAGGAGAATCCAATGTACCATTTGAGAGAAATTGCAAAATTCATTTCATTTTACACTCTCACTCCATCTCACTCCACTTTCACTCCATCTCACTCCACTTTCATTCCATTTCACAAGTCATATTCCACTTTCATTCCATGTCATTTCACATCCATATCCCATAGCCATACTTCATTTATTTTTACAAATTGCATTCTACAGCCACAATTGTACAACCTACTAAAAAATGATGATTACAGGAAATTGAAGGATTCTATTTTGAAGACCAACATGCTAAAAGGATACCTAAGGTTCAACACCAAAGAAAGCAACAAACAAAAAGGTTAAGCTCTAAAAGGTAAAGTGCAAAAATTTATTTTAAATAGTAAGGTTAAAACATTAAGCATGTATAATATGTATATCATATGTTTCCTTGACAAATCATCATTTGATTTGATTGTAATATCCATCATACCACATATCAGCCATACCCTCCACAACCCCAATACCATCTCGTGTCAACGTTTCTCCTCCACATATTCCTCAAAATTCTCCAATTAATATTTTTTAAGGTAGCCCCAGCAGAAGATATCTAGGCATAGACCCAGTGCAACAAAAAATATATGATTATGTAGAAGCACTGGAGAAAATAAGTGCATCAATGAACCCAGAACCTTCTATCAATCCAACAAAACCTCTAGTTGATGCTCTCAAGCAGGATATCTATGAACTAGAGATATTGAACAGACATATAAAACAAAAGAATGAGACCTTGAAGGAGCAAAACAAATTGGACAAGGCAATTCATGATAATACTATTTTTCATCTAGGACTGTGGTATAAGAAAAATAGAAAATTGAAGAGGTAGAACAAGTTATTGAACAGAACAGTCATTAACCTCAAGTTCCAGCTTCTTATGAGAAGGTCCAGAATGACAATCACCTCAAATAAAAACAAAAGAATTAAGTTAGATGTGCTAGCAAAGGTATTAGAGCAAATATAGTAGGGGAGAAGAACTCACATTTTTAGCAAATTGCATAAGGACATGCAATGATTTTGCAGTGGGGGTATGTTGAACCTCAGATTTACCCTCTCTTTGAAAAAATTTCTCACACTTTCCATCACTTTCTCATAAGATCAAAAACCCCAATCAATGAAAAATGCCATGTTTTGTCTTAAGGATGCATTAAAATTATTGCCATATTATATTTTCATGCTCTTGCTATTTGGATAGATTTTTGTAATTTAGCTACAGAATGCAACCTGTTCTAGATCTAACTGTGTGTTCCGTAGCCACTCTCATGGTTTAGCAGGTTCCAAGAGTCAAATGAGGAATTGGGACACGTGTGTTTCTAGAATGATTCCTACATGGATTCTATCCTACTCACTCGGTCTGAATTGACAGAAAAGCGAGCCTAAAATCATGGTCAAAGATGGAGTCAAAGTATGTTATCCAAAAGCAGTAGGACTCTTGATTTTCTCTATCAAGAGTCCAACAGTTCTATTGCAATTCTAAATTCTAATTAGCAAGAGTATAACAGTCCTATTGCAAGTCTAATTCGAATTAGCCACCTGTAGCAAGTATATCTCATAAATTAAGTGTTAAACTCATTAAATTCAGAAATTATTTAGAAATTAAGTGTTAAAATCAGGTTTTTTTTGCTGATACTTTGTATTCATATTTCACTTTATCATAATATGAAGTTCATGTTGCCAATGATTGCTTGCTATATCCTTAATAAGCTAGCAGTTCAACCACATCAATTGTAGAGGGCCCCTGTATATGAAGGAGGTTTCTTTTCATTTATGTTTTTAGCTTAATTTCATTACGTTGTTTTTTTCAGCAAATATCTTTTCTAAATTAGGTTTATCTTCATTCTAGTTTTCAATCAATAACATAGTGATAAATCACAACTGTGCAACCTTATTCTTCTAATATATTTCGAGGAAATAGAAAGCTCTGTTTTCAAACTGAATTAGAGATTGAAGTGATAAGAAACCACAATTTCTTAGTTACTGTTTTGTCCTTTATTTCTTTAGAACAAAATTGTCAATTCACTATGTTAATAGATGTTTCTAAAATCCATTCCAATATGCTGATCATAAATTAAATGGTTAAATGTCTCATACATATAGTGGTTGAATTTACCTTGCACATTGTCATTTGCTTTTCAAAGACTAAGGCATAATTGATTTCTCCTAAAGCATCTCAAGAGGTTAACACTTTACATTTGAATGTTGTAGAAAAGTCAATTGTACATTAGTTGATTTTAGTTAAAACTTACATGATTTTACTTTCAATACCCTCACTTAATTGCAAACACTAATATTCCTAAAAATCATTCTAAAATAGATTGATTTGATCATGTTTCAAGATGGAATGGTTGAATGATTAATGAGTGCAATTTCTGAGTTAACTTTCTATAGATTTTACTTAGTTTTCTAGTTCAACAAGTGTAATTGGTTATCTAACACTATTTCAAGAAGATCACTCTTCACAATTGAATATTGGAGGTAACTAAACATACCTTAGGTGTTTTCATTACATTCTTTGCTTACTATCTTAGGACATTAGCAGATTAAAAGTACAAACAGTTGCTTAACACCATCTCAATAAGGTCATACCTAATCATTGAATGTTGAAGTAACGAGAGGTACACTAGTTGTTTCATTTTCTACTTTCACTTCAGATAGGAATTATAATTTTCAACCTTAATCTTAGAATTAGATCCATGGATTAGGACTAATAATCAGATAAGATAGATGCTTTTTTTTCCAAATTAGGTCTTAACTAGCCCACAGTTTTTGGTTTGTTTTTATCAAAATTAGATTAGTTTAGGAACACTTCCTTTTCTTCCTTCTAAAATTCATTAGATTCACTTAAAACTTTCCATAGTTTTAGATTAACCATTCTTAGCTATCAAAGAAACCACCCCCCCCTAAAAAAAATAGAAAATACATACAACGAATCAAGAAATAGGCTTCTAGCATATATAGTGCACCGCACTTCACAAGGTTGCTAACCTTGGTTGATAATTTATGTAATAAATTGAAGACATTAAATTGACTAAACAACACTTCTATTAGATATTCATTCTTTGATAGAAACTTATATTTTCATTTTTTCTTGTGTTCACTCACTTTTTCACTTAGCTAATCTTTCTAACTCACAAGCTAATCTCTTTACTTGATTGCACAACAGTTCTGGGCTTGCCTCAAGATATTGCACAATGCTTGAGTGCAAGCAACCTTAATGATTGGAATTTCATAGTTCAGACTGGAATTAACCCTTGAGCTCAGAAACTACACAATATTGGAAGGCAACCCAACACTGAGCCCAGGAACTATGTAATCCCTCACCCAACTCAGAAAATGCGCATTACATGAAGCCGTAAAGTTGCCTAGTTCCCAAAAATTGCGCAATATTTCCCGACAGTTTGCATGGAAGTTTCCAAAAAAAAGAATGGAAAAAAAAAAAAATCCCTAAAAAGAAGGATCTAGATTTAACTTCCTGAGGGAGACACACTTGTTATTTATTGGAAAATTTCGCCAAGTGTCACTTTTTCCTTGATTTTTGGCATGCATGTCATAAACCCTAATTCTTTCAAATATATTTAATAGAAGCCCTAAAGCTCATTTTAAAACTGAATCCTGGAGCTGTAGCATTCTCGAGGAGATCAAGGAACCTTTGGCGTGATCTTCAACACTTTTCTGGGTGAGTTTCGCTTTTATCACTTTTTGTTGTTTTTTATGTCCCCTTTTTCTGTTTGGCCTGTGTGAGTGATTTTTTTCTTATTTCCTTACATGAATTTTGGAATTTCAACCTGATTTATCTTATAGAAGTGTTTTTCAAGCTATCATTTTCATTTCACAAGTATCACATCAGTTTCTTCATTTTTTGCACCAATGGTCGTCGTTGCAGCAACTCTCGTCATTGATTACTTAGATCATGCACTCGATATGTCTTGTTTCATTCACACATAGTTAGATCTACACTCAAGCCAACACTATCTCTCAAATTTTCTCATTTTTCACACTTCCCTTGGGCAGATCTACCATTCCCTTGGTTGATTTTCACTTTACCCAGCTAGGGACTGCAATATTCTAAGGCTCAAGCCAAGAGCTTGGCCTCTGGAACTGCACATTGCACAGTAAAATCTAGCCCAACTATGCATTGTGTATTTCTAGGGCTCAATATTCATCCATGTTCACTGAGACTGTGCAATGCAAAATATCTTCCAGACCACTGCCCAAGTTGAGCTACACATTACGTTGTCTTAGACCTTAAGCTTCAGCCCTGAATACTGGTAATGCGTATTGCGTAGTTCCTATAGGCATCCAACACATCCGTCAAGTTAAAATTGTCCAAACCTTCCCATCAGATGCATAGTTTTCTACTTGAATAGGCCTTGAAAGTCGATTTTCTTAAGACTTAATGTTTTCCTGTCGTGAGTGTCTTTTCTGTCCCACAGATAGAATATTTTTTGAGCACCTCTTTAGTAGTCATTGTTACCATGGCTCCCAAGATATTTTATTTATAACAAACAACTAAAAGCAATATTGGGGAAGCAGTTGAGCAAGCTCAAGATAAATTTCCAGTATATGCTGACACTTAGTTGTTTATAGAAAAGGAACCAACACTAACATGGCATCGAATTAAATATTATTTTGTAAAGGACTTTGGGGCAAACTTATAAGACCAACATGTTTATCTTAGAATCTGGTAGTCAGGACTATACATGGTTTCATGCAGGTATCGACCATTCTCATGTGCAGATGTGATCAACTGGGTTGTCTCACACACTGATGACAAAACTATGACACTGAGCAACATCAACATTCAAAATCTTGCTACATTTCTAGAAGGAGATTATCAACGTATCTATAATATTCCTAAGCCATTAAAACTCATGGACTAATTATTCTATGCCACCCATAGCTACAAGAACAAAAGAGATATTGTAAAAATATGGGTGAATGAGCCATCCAAGTTCGACAGACACACACCCACACATACAAGACAAAGTCACTCATGATGGCCTACCAACTCTTGGTCATCTTAGCCTTTAGAATATACAGTCAGCTAAGCATGGAGACCATTCCTGAGGGGTGGTATATCTTATTGAACCAGGTGGTCAACGTGGGGAAGTTGTTCAACAGGTAACATTTTGGCTCATCAGCTAAGATCCCACGTAGCACAAGCCCAACATCATCCTAAGGGCGAGAAAGCATGGTTTTATATGTCGCCATAGTTACTGGATGAAATTTGTGCAAAAAATCAATTTCTTGACATGAAATGGACATGGAAACTGAGAGAAAATGTTGTGCATATCTATTGTAAGCTACTTTCAGATTGTAGCCATCAAGGTGTTATGGAGCAGCTAACTGATCACTTCATCATCCAACTATACAAGCTTATATTTTAGGAGGACCCACCTTGCATGTAATGAGGAGTGATGCATGCAATATCAGAGATTTCTTATTGGTTTGCCTTACCGGATGACACATTGATTATATTGTTTGGCGGGCATAAGCTGCCACATCTTTTTCCAATGTATGCCATTGACAAAATTTTCATGCAAGAAGTATCATAACATCTCACCATAAGGTTGTCACGAAAACTGCAGAGGAAGAAGAAAAATCCATTTCCCATGCTTCCTTTCGAGACAGGGTTATACGACATTAAGAATCTAAAAGTTTCAGACACCTAAGTGAAATCCATAGTGAAGTTTAAGTTCAGTATAAAAGACTTCAATCCGTATGATCTGAGGGGAATTTAAAAATACCGTTGTGTAAGAATCTACTACAACTAGGTCAACAGGGCATTTCAGTGGTCGAAGGGGGAACCATGGAAGAAATTATATAATTCCTCTAGACCTTGTGAACCAATCAATATAGCTGGGACTTCATAGGCTACTCCATAGATGACAAAAATTCTAAAATAAACAACAATAGAATACAACAACTCGGTACAAGATAAGGAAAAGAGGAAGGTTGATAACTGTGCAGAGGGGGAAAAATATGGAAGATGAAAGCTGATCTCATCCTTACACAAGAATATTTGGTACTAGAAGAAAATAGGAATTAGAGGCTACAAAGAGTAGAAAGGAGGACGTGATAGAAGTAAATCTTGGATGAAGCAGAGATGAGAGCACAAAGAGCATAACAAGAGCTAAGGGAAGAATGAGAGCTAAGAAGAAGAGAACAAAAGAAGAAGCAGAAGCAGGAAGAAGAAGGAAGGAAATGTATGATAGGAGAAGTAACAAAGTCTATTCTAGTCGAAGAGAAAGAATAGATCCAACCAGTAGCTAAGGGAGAAAGAAAACAAATGCAAGATCGAGAGCTTGCCTAACATATTTAGGAGTTGATTGAAGTTGCGGATATGGAGTTGGAGCAAGATTCAAAGGATGAAGATGTGGAACTGATGCCAAGCACACCACATGCCACCATTCAGACTCCACCACCTTCTGCCACAAAGTTATCCCCAAGCAAGGAAGGGGACATCATGTCTCTTGATGATGATCTAGTAATGGATGTTTAAAATATTTCATTTGATGAACTCTAGAAGAGGATTGTGCAAGCACGGAGAACAAATTTTATGGATGGTTATGCATCAACTTCATTCATGAGAGCGAGGGTAATAGTGGAAGACACCGACAGGGATCCAAATGCCATTTTCCGAAGCCAACTTGGCCTTCGCAGGTGTGGCAAGATCTAAAAATTAGTATTTGATGGACGAGAATAAACAATTGTTACATAATCTATAGGCTTCGCAGCAAGAGATTGAAGAACTTTGGACAATAGTGTAGAATACACCTTCCGCACAGGTCTACTTGGAGGAGATGAGAGCAGCAATAATTTCTAAAGTATCCACACTTGGAGACACTATGTGGGACCTCTCATGATCGTACATAAGGAAGTTTTCTACTTACATGACTTGAAATGATAGAGCAAATATTTTTTCAAGATCCTTAATAATGTGCAAGTTTCCATCACCACCGTGCATGATTGGACGATGCTGTACAAGGGGCACTGCTTACCCTGGCGAAGAAATGAATCGATAGGCAGAGCTGGAGAAAGAGAGAGTTTGAATGTTGATCCAAAAAAACAAGTAGATCGCCTGTTTCATTGGAAATATTCAAGCCTTACCATTATTGGAGATAAAACACCAACAGACAAACCAAGCTAAAAACCAAGACACAACTACAAAGTTGTAAGGCATGGTATAGATAAAACCACAGATTAAATCGAACCACACTATCACTCTCCAGGGAAACCATAAGAGATAAACTAAATCAGAAATAAACCCTCTCTTAAGCCCAAGAACCAACATTGTTGCACCGCTAATATTGTCATTCCAATAAGCCAATTAATATAAATATCGCTAGAAATAAAACTCCACCAAAAAATCCAAACTTTAATCTGTGACACAATTACAGATTTGTAAGATTGAACATGGATTAGATTTGTTTGCAAAGAGATGAGTCACAAATTTCACATGCAGGGAATACCACCTAGTCAGAAGGTTGTCATTATATAGGGAAGTTGCAAACCCTATTGTCAAAAGAAAGATGGAACACCAGGTTTCCCCATGAACCAATGTCTATATTCCTATTGATGGCATTGGATATCACCAACATATAGGGGGTATCTCTGATATATGGTCCCAATTAGACCTCACATTTTTTAGTGTAGGATTCCCATCCCGAAATACGACTCGGTTATCATTTACTTAAATATTTTCCTTGGCTTAAGGAATTAGCATGAGAGAGAGGGGCACGTGTGTTTTTGAATGAGCAAGGTAGTGTGCATGATGAAATTTTCAATTGTAGATGTATCAAGGTTATTTCACTACAAGGGAGAGAAATGAGCCTATAAAAGAGAAGTAATAGTACTAAATTAACAGAGCCACATGCACATAGACAAGAAAGAATCGTTAGACATGAAGTGAAATATTTGACATAGATGCTATGATCGTTAAATAATGATAACAAATTTGCAAAAAGTTAAGCATCAAAGACATTGAAATAGTTCAATTACTTTATTTCGTAAACATTGGATGAGTAGTCTCAAAACATTCATGATCTATGCATGGAAATGTTTTGGCCAAGTGACTTCAACAATTAAGAAAATTTTCCGAGATACATAAGTACAATGGACACCACTAGCTCCAACAGTGGAGCGTTAGAGCCACTACTTTCTCCCCAAAAGTAATATCTCTAGCCCTCTAATGTCTTGTGGGAGAAACCATAGTTAATAGTCCTTTTATTAAGTAATGAGGATCATTTTATAACTTGAGGCATGACCTTTCATATCCTCATGACTCTTGACTTTCCAACTTCTAATGAACTTTGGACTTCTATAACTCTTGGACTTCCAAATAACTTTTGGAATTACATATGACTCTTAGAATTACATGTATTTTAGACTTCTATACATGGTTTTTTTTCTCCATACATGGCTCTTGTATTTCCATTTCTTTATCTTCACAACAATTACATGACTACATCATAGCTTCCACATCATCATGTGGTGAGGAGATGCCAAGTCACTGTCATTGATGACTAGGACTCATAGTGACTGATGACATTGAATTTCTTTGATAAGTGACAAGGCCGCCACTTGTGTCTTCAATCTTGAATGCAACTTTCGTGCCATTTATGTCTTCACCCTCCAAATGGTCTTTGAACACGTGAAGTCTTTAGGTTTCTTCAATCATCAATATCTAATTGTGTTCTTTGTTTATAAAGGCTTTCTTTGATTGCCCTCTTTTCTCGATCTTCTTCATGCATCCTTTCCATGTTGTTCTTGAAATACATGCAATTGCAATCACTCATGGCAAGTGAACATCAACCTGAAAAATCCCTTTTCATGATATGTTTCATGCAAATTTCATGTTCATGGCTTAACATTCTGCTTGGGAAGAGCAAGGAGAACTTCTGGGTGCAAGGAAAAATTGTGAATGGATGAAAGTTTGAAGCTTCGAGGCTTTAGGGTGCGCTCATGTGCTTAAGAGAAGAGAGAGAGCTCAAGGAAGAGCACAAGGTTCATGTCCAAAGAACAAAGGAAGATATTTCAGGCTTCCCATGTGTATTGTGTGCTCAAGGGAGACATTGAGGGCTCATGTAACAGTGTCAAACGCTGAAGGGTTAGGCTTCAAGGCTTTGGGGTGTGCTCATGTGCTGAAGAAAGCCAAAGAGGGTGCAGGGCATGTTGCTGAAGGTTGAAGGAGTGATGATGATGCTTCGATGATGCGTCATGCACTCCACAGTGAGGAAGGCATTCTCCAAGGGAACAACTCGGAACAAGGAAGGGGAGTGAGGCTTATAAGTGCGCTATGAGACCTTGGAGGGAATAGGGTGCACCTCCAAACAATGAAGTATTCTCAATCAATGCTTAAGAAAGCACTTGTGCGCTCCTTGCCGTAATGGGTTCACTTGTGCAACCAAAATTTGTCTAAGTCTAGAAGATAAAAACAATGGGCGAACACAACGAGTTTAGACATAAAATAAAGTGCGACACATGCCAACTCATCAATAAGGATTAGAAAGACTTGAACATTGAAGAATACACATCAAAACGCCAGTTTACAAATGCTCCCCAAGTGCAATGACTAAACCGTGTGCGACTACAACCAAAAGTGTTGTTTTATAACAAACAGAGGTGTTATGACCATGAGGTGCACCAAAGATGTTCTAAATAATGTGAAGACACTTAAGAATGATCGAGAACACTTGAAACATGTAAAATGTCTTGAAACGACACTTGATGACCAAGGAGACAGTTGATGCGACAGTTGAATAGGCTCCAAAATTTGAATGTAGTGAAATTTGGAGCGTGTTGTAGCAATGAAAACAATTCCATAAGGATATTGTTCGATCCTACCAACAACTCCCTTACTCCTTCCTACTGCTTTGAGGTTCGCAGATGAGGGCTCAAGACAACCAACTGAGGTAAGGGGTCGAGGTTCCCCCAAACAAATGTTTTAACAAAACCTCCATGTCCCATTGCGAGAAATTTTATTCATCCAAAAAAGTTTCCAGAATTTCTTGATTCACATGTGAATACATGCATGGGAGTGGCCACACCACCAACAAATTTAATACCTGATATTTTAGTTCTTGTGAAAATAATAAACACTAATACCCATATCACCACCAAACAATAACTTTATTACTTTTATATTTTAACAATTTGCTTTTTATTATTTATATATATTTTTAATAAGTTAATTTCCAAATTGTAAAATATTTTCCCTTTCCCTTTCATATTAAAAAGGTCAAATCAACAAATCACTCATACATCATCACTTTTATATTTATATTTATTGATACTTGATATGGAGGCATTGACACTAAGCAATTCCTAAGTTTTTGTTTTTTAAATTTTATTTTGATATATAATAAAAATTAATAATAATGATTTTAATTTTAAGATTCAACAAACTCAAAATGACCAAATTTTATGGAGAAAACTTTCATGATAAAAAAATTTAGTTTTTAGTATTATTTTAAACCAATTTAAAATGGAGTTGTTTTTAGTGCGATTTTTTGGAGTTTCGTAAAAAAGTTTGTGGTGAAATTTTAATTTGTGTTGTTTAAACTGTTTTTCATTATATGTATGAATTTAGCCTCTTACCCATCAAACTTATATTTTCAATAAATTCCTACCAAATTATTAAGAAATTAAACTAGAAAATTCCAAAAAAAAATCTTAAAAAAACGCAGTAGAAACAACTCGATTTAAAACCAAAATTACCAAAAACATGGAATCTCTTAAATGCAGTTTATCCACATTTTGTTTCTTTATGTTGATAAATACTTAAACATCTATCAATTAGAAATGATTCCATTTATACACGTCACTTCGCATCTGCCACGGCCATTATATAAGCACCTCGATTGAGTAGATTCCGTTGTCACTCGCATTCGTTGCTGCAAAGATGATTGGAATGACTGAGAAGTCCAAAAAGTGGACCGATTTTATAGAATATGAGCCAGATGTAAACAACATCTGGTCTGAACTCTCAGCCAATTCGCAACCCACAGAGGCGGACCGAGACCGCGACGACGTAAGAGCGGAGGGGAGGCATAAAAAGTGGCGGATAATCCGGACAGTTATTGACTGGAGGCGGTGCTTGAGAAAGAACCCAGAAGAAGTCAAAAAGCGAATCAGACATGGCCTTCCAGATTGGTCTCGTGGCGTCGTTTGGCAACTCATTTCAGGAGGCCGCGAAATTCTGATGGAGAACCCTGCAGTAAAATACGCACAACTGATATCGCATGAAATGTCGGAATTCGAGAAACTTAGTATTGATAAAGACATTCCTCGCACTTTAAAATGCCTCGCATTATCCCAAACCTACAGCGGGTCTCTCTATAACGTTTTGAAAGCGTATGACGTGTATGACAGAGCCCGTGCAGGATATATTCAAGGGATGAGTTACATAGCGGGGTTGCTGCTTCGTTACATGAACGAGGAGTCAGCATTTTGGACGATGGTTGCAATGCTGAAGAAGCCGGAAATGCGAGGTATATATTCAGAACGTGCACCTCTTTTACAGCAATACCTTTTTCAGTTCGGAATGCTGGTGCAGGAGAAGCTTCCCAGGGTGGGTCGTCATTTTGAGGAGCAGAGAATCGTGCCATCGATGTATGCACGCACCTGGTTTCTCACTATTTTCTCCGCCGACTTGCCGATTCCATTAGTCCTTCGGATTTGGGATATTTTCCTATATGAAGGCATCAATACCGTTTTCCAAGTGGGTCTGGCTCTGCTTAAGTCCTTTGAGACAGTTTTATTAAGATTGACTAGGGAAAGACTCATCGAGTTTCTGGTAACCATGAAAAGGAGTAGATGTTTGCGCCCAGATGATTTGTTGTCCATGGCTTTATCATTTGATATCCAGAAACGGTTACCTGAACTTGAGTTGGAGTATCAGCGAACGTCCGTAACCCTACAGAAGTTCCGTATTTTTAACAAAGGAACTATCGGTAGAAAAGACGAAGAATTGCTACCCCTAGGAAACTGTGAGGATATCATATGAGGAGCATTTTATTAGCTTATATACATTTGAAAGTCTAAGAATTTGAGATAAGAGAAAAAAAAGAAAGGGAGAAAAAGAAAAAAAACATAGGGTGAACAAGCTACTTTTACAATAAATATAGCATATTATAATTTTCTAACATTTATGGAGATTGGAAAATATCTTCAACTCTGATGTTTTAGAATGAATAATTACTAAGAAGGCTAGGCCACATTATACATTAGAACTTAAGATATTAGAATTGTTATAAAAAAGGATGTGGTTAGATTATTGAAATAATTTGACTTTATAATTATTGGATGCAAAAGAATTCCCTAATCCAATGTTAAACAATATGTAAATTTATTCTATTTTAAACAAAAAGCCATATGTTTTTTAAGTGCGTGGAGAATGGCCACATTCGAGTTAATAGTGTTATTTACTTCTTTAACCTTACACATTCTTGGTGCAAAAGGAAATTTTTTTTTTCATGCACAATGTCATGTCATATGGTGTTATTTTGGAAAATACATGAAAAATGGTATTATTATTACTAATTGACATGGGGAAATCACCAAAATTATTTGTGTGATTGGTATGAAGTGGAACATTGTAAATAAGTTATTAAGAATTTATTCACTATTGCTATTTGACCATTGGTTTAGGGATTATTAGTTGTGTTTATTTTTAATTGTCTTGCTAATTTAAAAAACCTATGTCAATTATTTTTAGGGAAGGTGGGATGATGCTTCAACTTAATAGAAGTATATATTTCATGTATTTTAAAATATTTGATCTGGATTGGACCATTATATTGTTTTTCATTCATCTAGATGCATTTGGAGTGGAAAAAGTGAAGGAATCAGCTCAGGAGACTTTTTTACCAATAGGACCCAGTTTGGTCCAGTTTGGCAAAATGATGTCTGAAACGTTCTGGGAGCATTTTGAGGCATCAAACAACGTTTTTTAGGGTAAAAAATTCTCTTTAGGAAATCTCTATTCCATTCTATTCTACACACAGAGACATTAACAACAATGCAAGAAGAGTGTTAATTAGAGTTCGTATGCAAAAGATATGCCACTCAGAAGTTAACCTTCCTGTTTTCACACCTATGTTTGGGAGCATGTTGCGTCAACCCATATTATTTATAGAAAAGTGGCTAGTTATGTGATTATGATGTAAAATATTCTAGAAGAGTCTATAGTATAACTATAGAGTTTATATAATCAAAATTAAACACTAATAGGTTATTGGGTTGTGTTATAATTGGGCCACTAGGATAAATAGCCGTTCCATTCTTTCGAGAAAATTTTGTTACATAGTTGAGCATAGATAGCTAGGAGAGATAGGAAGTAGAGAATAGAAAGAGGATTTGTCCACTATAGCATCCCACTGGCCACAATCGTTACTTTTTTGTATTTGCAGCCATATTTCCAAACAGAGAAAGATAGTGAAGCAACCCAGAGAGCATATTTGTGCCTTATGTGTGTGTGTGAGTTTATTTTGTTATTCTATACTTTTTTTCATAATTTCCATTCACACCCATGCAATAACTATAGTTAATCTAGAATTTTAATAAAATTGTATTAGTGTAAAATTTCAGTATTCTAATATATTATTATTAGTTTTATTGTGACTAACTACCAAGTGCAATATCCACGACAATTTATGGATCAATATTAATCGTTTAAGATTTGGGAAACTATGGAAAGACCAATGTAAGGAATGGTAACCATTGGTTATGGTTTAAATGTCCTAATAATCTTCACCATTTCAATCTTTGAGATTCATTTTCAATATTATCTACATAAAGTAAGTCATGAATGTGTGACCCACGGTAAGAACAGTTGAGATATCTAGGAAAAGGGTTGTTTACACTTCCACACACACACACACACATACACACACATATATAATGCATTGTTATTTGAATTGGCATTTATAAGAGTGGCTAAAATGTTAAAGTAAGCTCTTCATATCATTAGTATTCAAATTGGGATGGAAATCAAGATAAAAAGGGAAAAAAATTATGTTCTTCATCTAAATATTTCATGACATCTTATCTTTCAATATTATTGAATTCAATGAAGCTCTTAAGAACCTAGGTTTTTTTTATTAAATCCAAATATGTATGGGTTTAGAGACTATAATTAGTTACACGAAAAGACGAGAACATTATATTAAGATGGAGTGATTACTGATATCTATGGAGATAGGAGATAAAAATTAATAAAATTAATCATTTAAGTCATTCTAGATTATTTAAAATGGATTTGAACTAATGATTGGTTGTAGGAAATATTCAACTATTTATAATGGTTAACAAAAATTGCAAACTAGTGTACATGTAAAGTTGAATAAGGAAAATTACTATATGATTAAAAACGGTCTATTTGAAATATATAATAGCCGCAAATAGGAGAAAATAATTAAAAACTTGAAGGAAAGCCTTCTCCTAAACTTTCAAAGGGCATTTTGTCAATGGGAGAAAGGATAGATAGAGAGCCATAAAATCATTGTAACTAGAGATTTCCTAAACAAAATGTTGAGCTCCATTTAAAGATAAATTTTTTATTTGGATTTCCATGGTAAGAATATCTCTCAATTTGTCTTTTCCTTCATATGTAATTTTTGTACCTTACCAACATTTAAGTGAAATATATTAGTTTTTATAATAAATTAACACAATGAGTTTATCATTTCATCTTTAACTCATAAGTAAGAATGATTTATTCTTTTACAACATGAATGACAACTCTAAAAGTCTCACTAGAAAATTTATTTCCAAACATTAAATCTATGCAAAACTAAAAAATTCTTAATTGAATTTCCATTCTCAAAGCTAAATTTTAAGCCCTTATGTTTGTTGGGTCAACTATCCTATTCCCTAATTAACAATTATTATGTTTTTTTTTGGTATTCTGCATTACACAACAATTTGTCACAGTCACCGCCATTCCCATCATACATTGGAGGGCTCATTTTACGTGACACAGTGAGCGGAAAATATTTGGAAAATTTTCATTTCATCCCTACGAAGATGAGCTTTCATTGCCCTAAAGACATCTCCCTACAAAAAAAACCCTAAAAATAGCTCTTTTTCCATTGGCGCGGTTCCATAGTTCAACCCTCGCGCCAAAAGGGAAATCCTCCAAAGAGGGCGCGCCAATTGGCGCTCTGTCATAGAGCCGTACCTATGCCAACCATATTAAGAGGTGTTTTTTAAAAATAAATGGCGGAAGTTTCGTCCTAACAAATTCTTGGACTACTATCTATCTTGAGTTGGGGGGGTTTGGCTACGGATTTCCATGGAGAGGAAGTGGTTTGCCACCTCTCATGGAAGCTTCCTTGATGATAGGGCCAATCCCATGATTATAGGGATCCCAACTCCCCTTCCTCCATCTATAAAATCTTGCTCATCTCCATTGCAAGCTAGTTTTCAAGTTCCCAAATTTCAAAGAGCCTTATGCTGCAAGAGCCTACATAATTCCCTTAAGGCCAATTTCAAGCAAGGAGACTATCATCAAGATCTAAAGAGAGAGGTTTTTCCTATCCTTGATAGGCTTTTCGAGACGTGTTCTGTTGGCGACCCGCCGAAGGAGAATTCAGCGTCAGAACTATGGTTGTAATTTTCCTTTGATCGATTATTAATGAACGACTATTGGTTATAGTTCCACTCTTGTTGTTTATAATGATGAGTTATGTCCTTTCTGACTGACATATAGTTGTATCTAATGGATTTCACGCTTGCGTTTGTTTTGTTTCTCACATGTGCAGGTGTCCTATCACGGAGATCGTGGGGATCGTGATCTGCCAGAGCTAAGGAACGGGAGCGCCACCTCTTCTACAAGCAACAGTGTTGGATTCCAGGTAAGCCTTCATCGCTAGTCAGTTTATTTACAATTAGGAACCTGCACTATAATGTGTACGATTGTTTCTAGACCCGGTCTGGGCTAGTAGGGATCGCCTCTGTCCGCATAGGGGATTTACCTCCACAACAAATTGGCGACTCCGCTGGGGATCGTCAGCTTGTTGTCGTTCGTTTTAAGAGCTATAGACGGAGCCTGAAGTTGGCCAGATAGCCTTCAAAACGATTTTTCTCTGCAATTGCGAAGTAGATCAACACTACTTCATTCAATCTCCGGTTTAGTTTGTAAACTAAACCCTTTGAGCATTGTCTTATCTTTTCGGTTGATTCTTGATCCTCCTTGCTTGATCAGCTCTTTTGGGCTGGTTCTTTTTATGAATTTGGGTCTTTGATAGCTTGATCATTCACTGGTCTGCTTGTTGGATTGCTTTTTTTTGTTTTTGACTGAGAAACTTGACTAGTACACTTTTTAGCATGACAGTCACGCCAATTGGCGCTAGTTGTCCATTTATTACCCGCGCCAATCTTGATATGGTGCTAGTTTCAGCCTGACAGTCACGCCAGTGCTGGGGACTGCTGGGGTTTGCTCTGTTTTGAGCTTTTTGAGCTTGATCTGTGTGTTTAGCTTTGCCTCGCTTTGAGCCTAGATTACATGGTTCATTTGAGTCTTGGAGATTCTGCTGGAAGTGGTGAGTCTAGTCCTGGTTGGGAGAAATTCTTTGTTTTTTCATTTTTAGGCGTTGGCACTTGTTGTCAGTTAGCAACCCGCACCAATTGGCCATTGGCGCTAGTTGTCAGTGTGCAAGTCGCGCCAATTGGCGCTAGTTGTCAATGTACAAGTCGAGCCAATTTCAGGGTGTGTTAAAATTGAGATTTTTTCCCTAAATCCTTCATGAGTGTGTCTTTCCCTTCCGGTCTTTTCACTATATGAGCATAGATTACATTGCTCATTGTTTGAAATGTCTTCTTTCCATGATTGTTTGATGTAAATGGGAATGAATGCCTTGTTTTGATCTCTTTCTTTGGAAGTCCTCTTTGTGTTTGACCTCATATGTCTTGTTGCCTTTTGATGGATTTTGTTACAAAGTGTTTTGAAACAATGATTTCATTCTTAGTGTTTGATTACATCCTTTTTGCATTCATCCTTCCATTAAGAAGATTTGCGTTTATTTAGTTTTCATCTCAAAGTGTCCTTTTTTTTAAAATGCATTAGATCACATTGCATTGAAAAGTATTTTTGAGATTTATGATTGAACTTAGATCACATTGTTTAATGATTGAAAGCTAAAATTCGCTTTGATTGCATTCTCTTTCATTAAAAGTATGCATTAAGTAGATTCTCATTTTATCGAAAAGTGCATTGAGTGCATTCTTATAATTTGAAAAGAAAAAGGAAATTGTGCATATATTACAATTGCATAGTTTTCGAAAAAGAGGATTTTGCATAGATTACATTGCATTATTCGCATCGTTGAATGTTTGGAATTACTTTTGGATAGTGAAAGTCATCTAGTTTGGAAGGATTTCGTTTGCAGTGTTGTTGTTTGTTGCATCATTGTTTGAAGCTCTTCCCTTGACTAGATAGAATTCATCGAATTGAAAGATTTTTTTTCTCATATAGCTTCATATAGGAGATTGTCAGATGACATTCGTTAGGGCCTGAAAACCAAAACGTAATTGAAGATAAACTTTAAAATTTACTCAATTTACACTAAGGCAGCATTGAAATCTAACGAAGCATATTTAGAGGTCTAGGATAGAGACGTGTTCCGGCGTCTTAAAACCTAGTAGCTATCGTTCGCCTCTTGGCTTTAGACAGCGCTAGTACGGACTTATGCTCCCCATACCGTCGAGTATATAAAGGGAGACCCCACTAGGTTTCAATCCTTTATCCATAGGAAGTCGAGTCTGCCGCCCTATACCCGTGATACACCAAACACAGCATTCGGGGAGATTGCCTGCACGTACGTTAAGTCCTTGGTTGATTTCTCTTTCATTTTGGAAACCAAGTTGTATATTGCAGTTCACGGTTATTTGGTACACCCTTTGCCTAGCATTCTTGAGCAGTCATTTTGATCTTTTCTGACTCTTTAAATTTGAAAAGATCATCAAGCGCTTGTCCTTTCATGCTTGCTTCAAAACTGAAAGAGATAGAGTCACCTTTCATCCGTTTCTCGACTCTTAAAACATGAAATGGTGAAGTTTCTAAGTTTCAATGTGGTAAAATAAATCACCAGCGATCACACGCCCTATTAGATTTTGCTTGTTGGTCGTTTGATTGTGTGCCTTGGTTTTTAGCCCGTGTGCGGTTTTGAGTTATTGATGGAAACTTTTCCAGAGTTCACCAACCAAGGAATCCCCCCCGATGGGAATCCTGGTCATTTTCCTCCTTTTGGGAATGTTGGCGCTCCTTAATTGGCAACGTTGTCCCTTCCTAGGTTAAATGTTGGATTGCTTGTTTGGTTGTTCTCA